>JBBYHO010153054.1:0-39206 GCA_038382025.1 Adansonia gregorii | reverse complement strand
TTATAATCAAAGTTCATCCATGAAATGATACAAACTTGAATAATAGTAAATATCCATTCTTTTTGTTAGTGGCACTACAATCATGTTCACCTTACCTGGATACACGAATGCTGAAGCTTTGGTTTGGCAAGAAAAGGTTTCTTTCTACCATTTTCCTTATAGTCAAAGTTTATCTATCAAATAAGCCAAACATGGATTCTCATAATAATCTCTATTCTTTTTGTGATTGGGTATTACAATCATGTTCTCCACATTGGAATGCACGATATTAATGATTTGGATTTGATTGGATTTGAAAGAAAAACTTTTCTATCCACCATTTTCCTTATAATTATGTTCAATTATGAAATGAGTCACACATCGATTCTCATAATAATCTCCATTCTTTTGTTATGGGCACTACAAACTTGTTCTTCGCATTAGGATATTGATATTGATGTTTTGGATATGAAAGAATAGATTTTCTTTCCATTATTTTGCTTATAATTAATGTTCATCCGTGAAATGAGTTAAACTTGGATACTTGTAATAACCTCTATCCTTTTTGTTATGAGCACTACAATCATGTTCTCCTCATTCGGATACATGATATTGATGCTTTGGCTTGGCAAGAAAAGGTTTTCTTTCCAACACTTTCCTTATAATCAAAGTTTTTCCATCAAATGAGTTAAACTTAGATTCTCATAATAATCTCCATTTTTTCTATGATTAGGCACTGTAATCATGTTCTCCACATTGGAATACATGATATTGATGCTTTGGATTTGTAAGAAACGCTTTTTTTTCACCATTTTCCTTGTAGTCAAAGTTAGTCCATAAAATAAGTCAAACTTAGATTCTCGTAATAATCTTCACTCTTTTGATGATTGCATGCCACAATCATGTTCTCTACATTCGTATACACGGCATTGATGCTTTAGATTTACAAGAAAAGCTTTTTTCCCCACCATTTTCCTTGTTGTCAAAGTTTGTCCATCAAATAACTCAAGCTTGGATTCTCATAATAATCCTCATTCTTTTTGTGATTTGACATTACAATGATGTTCTCCATATTGGGATACAAGATATCAATGCTTGGGATTTGCAAGAAAAGCTTATCTTTCCACTATTTTCCTTATAATTAATGTTCATCCATGAAATGAGTCAAACTTGGATTCTCGTAATAATCTTTATTCTTTTTATTATGGTCACTATAATCATGTTCTCTACATTGGGATACATGATATTGATGCTTTGGATTTGTGAGAAAGCTTTTTCTTCCACCATTTTCCATATATTAGTACTCATCCATGAAATGACTCAAACTTAGACACTCATAATAATCTCTATTCTTTTTGTTATTGACACTGTAATCATGTTCTCTTTATTAGGATACATGATATTGATCCTTTGGTTTAGCAAGAAAAGGTTTCCTTTCCACTATTTTCCTTATATCAAAGTTTATCCATCAAATGAGTCAAACTTGGATTCTTGTAATAATCATTACTCTTTTTGTGATTGGGCACTGCAATCATGTTCTCTACATTGAGGTACACAATATTGATACTTTGAATTTGCAAGTAAAACTTTTCATTCCACCATTTTCCTTATAATTAAAGTTTGTCCATCAAATGAGTCAAACTTGGATCCTCATAATAATCTTCATTTTTTTATGGGCACCATAATCATGACCTTCACATTGGGATACACGAAATTGACGCTTTGGATTTGCAAGAAAAGTTTTTCTTTCTAACATTTCCCTTATAATCAAAGTTCATCGATGAAATGATACAAACTTGGATACTTGTAATAATATCTATTCTTTTTTTATTAGCACAACAATCATGTTCACCTCATTAGGGCACATAATCTAGATGCTTTGATTTGGCAAGAAAAGCTTTCCTTCCTACCATTTTCCCTATAATCAAAGTTTATTCGTGAAATGAGTCAAACTTGGATTTTCATAATTATCTCTATTCTTCTTGTAGTTGGGACTACAATCAAGTTCTCAACTTTGGGATACATGATATTGATGCTTTGTTTTGGCAAGAAAAGCTTTTCTTTCCACTACTTTCCTTATTATTAAAGTTCATCCCTAAAATAAGACAAACTTGGATGCTCATAACAATCTCCATTTTTCTTGTGATTGGGCATAACAATCATGTCCTCTACATTGGGATACATGATATTGATGCTTTGAATTTGCAAGAAAAAGCTTTCTTTTTGCCGTTTTCCTTAAAATAAAAGTTTGTCTATCAAATGAGTTGAACTTGGACTCTCATAACGATCTCCATTCTTGTAGTTTTGGGAACTATAATCATGCTCTCCACATTGTGATACATGATATTGATGCTTTAGATTTGCAAGAAAAGCTTTTGTTTGCACCATTTTATGTATAATCAAAGTTTGTCCATCAAATGAGTAAAAGTTGGATTCTTATAGTAATCTCCATTCTTTTTGTTATGGGCACTATAATCATGTTCTCCATATTGTGATACCCGATATTGATGCTTCGAATTAGGAAGAAAGCTTTTATTTCCACTATTTTCCTTATAATTAACGTTCATCCATAAAATGAGTCAAACTTAAAAACTCTTAATAATCTCCATTCTTTTTTTATGGGCATTACAATCATGTTATGCTCATCAGGATACGTGATATTGATGCTTTGGTCTAGCAAGAAAAGGTTTTCTTTCCACTACTTTCCTTAAAATCAAAGTTTGTCTATCAAATGAGTCAAACTTGGATTCTTGTAATTATCCTTTCTGTGATTGGGCAGCATAATGATGTTCTCCACATTGGGATATAGATATTAATGTTTTGGATTTGCCAGAAAAGCTTTTTTTCCCACCATTTTCTTTATAAACAAAGTTCACCTGTGAAATGAGACAAACTTAGATTCTCGTAACAATTTCCACTCTTTTTGTCATTGGGTGCTGCAATCATGTTCTCTATATTGGGATACAAGATATTGTTGCTTTGGAGTTGCTAGAAAAGCTTTTCTTTTCACTATTTTTCTTATAATCAAAGTTCATTTATAAAATGCAACAAAGTTGGATTCTCATAATAATCTCCACTCTTTTTGTGATTGGGTGCCACAATCATGTTCTCCATATTTGTATTTATGATATTGATGCTTTGGATTTGCAAGAAAAGCTTTTCTTTCCACCATTTCCTTATAATTAATGTTCATCCATGAAATAAGTCAAACTTCGATACTTGTAAATTCCCATTCTTTTTTTATGGGCACTACAATAATCTTTTCCTCCTTAAGATGCATGATATTGATACTTTGGTTTGGCAAGAAAAGGTTTTCTTTCCACCATTTTCCTTGTAATTAAAGTTTGTCAATCAAATGAGTCAAACTTAGATTCTCGTGAAAATCTTTACTTTTTTATGATTGGGCACAACAATCATGTCTTCCATTTTGGGATACACGATATTGATGCTTTGAATTTGCAAGAAAAAGCCTTTTTTCCACCATTTTCCTCAAAATAAAAGTTTGTCCATCAAATGAATCGAACTTGGATCCTTATAACAATCTCTATTCTTGTTGTTTTGGGCATAGCAATCATGTTCTCCATGTTGCAATACACGATATTGATGCTTTGGATTTGCAACAAAAGCTTTTCTTTCCAGTGCTTCCCTTATAATCAAAGTTCATCCATTAAATGATACAAACTTGGATACTTGTAATAATCTCCATTCTTTTTGTTTTTGGTACAACAATTATGTTCACCTCATTGGGGTACATAATCTAGATGCTTTGATTTGGCAAGAAAAGGTTTTCTTTCCACCATTTTCCTTATAGTTAAAGTTTATCTAAGAATTGAGTCAAACTTGAATTCTCATCATAATCTCCATTCTTTCTGTGATTGGGCACTACAATCAAGTTTTAACCTTTGGGATACACGATATTGATGCTTTGTTTTAGCAAGAAAAGCTTTTTTTTACTATTTCCCCTATGACTAAAGTTTAATCGTGAAATGAGAAAAACTTGGAGGCTCATAACAATCTCCATTCTTATTATTTTGGGCACTACAATCATTTTCTCCACATTGGGATACACGATATTGATGCTTTGGATTTGTAAGAGAAGCTTTTCTTTCCACCATTTTCCTTATAATCAACGTTTATCTGTGAAATTAGACAAACTTAGATTTTTGTAACAATCTTCACTTATTTTGTGATTGGATGCCTGAATCATGTTCTCCACATTGGGATACACGATGCTATTACTTTGAAATTGTAAGAAAAGCTTTTCTTTCCACCATTTTTATAACCATAGTTCATCTAAAAATTGAGACAAAGTTGGATTCTCATAATAATCTTTATTCTTTTTGTGATTGGGTGCCAAAATCATGTTTTTCACATTTGCATACACGATATTGATGCTTTGGATTTGCAAGAAAAGCTTTTCTTTCTACCATTTCCTCTTAATTAATGTTCATCTCTAAAATGAGTCAAACTTAGATACTCGTAACAATTTATGTTCTTTTGTTGTAGGCACCACAATAATCTTTTCCTCATTGAGATACATGGCATTGATACTTTGGTTTGGCAAGAAAAGGTTATCTTTCCCCCATTTTCCTTGTAATCAAAGTTTGTCCATCAAATAAGTCAAACTAAGATTCTCATAAAAATCTCCCTTCATTTTGTGATTGGGCACAACAATTATGTCCCCCATAGTGGGATACACGATATTGATGCTTTAAATTTGCAAGAAAAAGCCTTCTATCCACCATTTTCCTTAAAACAAAAGTTTATCCATCAAATGAGTTGAACTTGGATTCTTATAACAATCTCCATTCTTGTAATTTTGGAAACTACAATCATGTTCTTCGCATTGTGATACACGACATTGATGCTTTAGGTTTACAAGAAAAGCTTTTGTTTCTAACATTTTCCTTATAATCAAAGTTTGTCCATTAAATAAGTCAAACTTGGATTTTCATAAAAATCTCCATTCTTTTTGTTATAGGCACTATAATCATGTTCTCTACATTGAGATGTACGATATTGATGGTTTGGATTTAGAAAAAAGCTTTTTTTTCCACCATTTTCCTTATAATTAATGTTCATTCTTGAAATGAGTAAAACTTGGATACTTATACTAATCACCATTCTTTTTGATGAGCATTACAATCATGTTATACTCATTAGGATACATGATATTGATGCTTTCGTTTATCAAGAAAAGGTTTTCTTTCTATCATTTTCCTTAAAATCAAAATTTTGTCCATCAAATTAGTCAAACCTAGATTCTTATAATAATCTCTATTCTTTCTGTGATTAGGCATTGCAATCATGTTCTACATATTAGTATACATGATATTGATGCTTCGGATTTGTAGAAAAGCTTTTTGTTCCACTATTTTCCTTATAGTCAAAGTTTGTCCATCAAATAAGTCAAACTTGGATTCTCGTAATAATCTTTACTTCTTTTGTGATTGGGTGCCACAATCATATTCTCCAAATTCACATGTACAATATCGATGCTTTGGATTTGAAAGAAAACCCCTTTTCCCACATTTTCCTTATAGTCAAGATTTATCCATCAAATAAGTCACTTGGATTTTCGTAATAGTATTCATTCTTTTTGTGATTGGGCACTACAATGATGTTCTCCACATTGTTATACATGATATCAATACTTTGGATTTGCAAGAAAAGCTTTTCTTTCCATTATTTTCTTTATATTAATATTAATTCATGAAATGAGTCAAAGTTGGATTCTCGTAATAATCTCCATTCTTTTTGTTATAGGTAGTATAATCATGTTCTCTGTATTGGGATACATGATATTGATGCTATTGATTTGTCAAAAAGCTTTTCTTTCCACCATTTTCTTTATAATTAATGTTCATCCATGAAATGAGTAAAACTTGGATACTTATAAGCAATAGAATCATGTTTTCTTCATTAGGATGCTTGATATTGATGCTTTGGTTGGGCACGAAAAGGTTTTCTTCGCACCATTTTCCTTGTAATCAAAATTTTCCCATCAAATGAGTCAAACTTGGATTCTCATAATAATCACTATTCTTTTTGTGATTGGGCACTACAATCATATTCTCTATATTAGGGTACATGATATTGATGCTTTGAATTTGCAGGTAAAACTTTTGTTTCCACTATTTTCCTTATAACCAAAATTTTTCCATCAAATGAGTCAAACTTGGATCCTCATAATAACCTTCATTCTTTTTTTAGAGGCACTACAATCATGTTCCCCATATTTAAGGTACACGGTATTATGCTTTGGATTTTCAGGAAAAGCTTTTCTTTTAGCATTTCCCCTATAATCAAACATCATCAATGAAATGATACAGACTTAGATGCTGTAATAATCTCTATTCTTTTTGTTATTGGTGCAACAATTATACGAGATGCTTTAATTTGGCAGGAAAAGCTTTTCTTTCCACCATTTTCCTTATAATCAAAGTTTTTCCATGAAATGAGTCAAACTTTGATTCTCATAATAATCTCCATTCTTTTTGTCATTAGGCATTACAATCAAGTTCTCACTTTTGGGATACACGATATTAATGCATTGTTTTGGCAAGAAAAGCTTTTCTTTCTACCATTTTCCTTATAATCAAAGTTCTTTCGTAAAATAAGTCAAACTTGGATTCTCATAATAATCTTCATCCTTTTTGTGATTGGCCACTACAATCAAGTTCTCACTTTTGGGATACATGATATTGATGCTTTGTTTTGGCAAGAAAAGCTTTTCCTCTCACTATTTTCCTTATGATTAAAGTTCATCTATGAAATTAGACAAACCTGGAAGCTCATAACATTCATTCCTGTTGTTTTGGGCACTATAATCATGTTTTCCACATTGGGACATGATATTGATGCTTTGGATTTGCAAGAAAAGCTTACTTTTTTGCCATTTTCCTTATAATCAAAGTTCACCCGTGAAATGAGACAAACTTGGATTCTCATAACCATCCCCACTCTTTTTGTGATTTGGTGCCACAATCATGTTCTCTATATTGGGATACACAATATTGTTGCTTTGGAGTTGCAAGAAAAGCTTTTCTTTCAACCATTTTCCTTATAATCAAAGTTCATCTATGAAATAAGATAAAATTGGATTCTAATAATAATCTCCACACTTTTTGTGATTGGGCACCATAATCATGTTCTCCATATTTTTATACATGATATTGATGCTTAGGATTTGCAAGAAAAGCTTTTCTTTCTACCATTTCCTTATAATTAATGTTCATCCATGAAATTAGTCAAACTTAGATACTCGTAACAATTTCCATTCTTTTATTCTGGGCACTGTAATAATCTTTTCCTCATTGAAATACATGATATTGATAATTTGGTTTGGCAAGAAAAGGTTTTTTTTCCACCATTTTCCTTGTAATCAAAATTTATCCATCAATGAGTCAAACTTAGAACTCATGAAAATCTCCACCCTTTTTGTGATTGGGCACAACAATCATGTCCTCCACATTGGGATACACAATATTGATGCTTTGAATTTGCCAGAAAAAGCCTTTTTTCCACCATTTTCCTCAAAATAAAAGTTTGTCCATCGAATGAGTCAAACTTGGGTTATCATAAGAATCTCCATTCTTGTTGCTTTAGGCATTACAATCATGTTCTCCACATTGTGATACACGATATTGATGCTTTGGATTTGTAAGAAAAGCTTTTCTTTCCAGTGATTCCCTTATAATCAAAGTTTATCTATGAAATGATACAAACTTAGATACTTGTAATAGTCTTCATTCTTTTTGTTATTAGCACAACAATCTTGTTCATCAGATTGGGGCACATGATCTTGATGCTTTGATCAGTAAGAAAAGTATTTCTTTCCACCATTTTCCTTATAATCAAAGTTCATCCATGAAATGAGTCAAACTTAAATTCTTATAATAATCTCCATTCTTTTTGTAATTGGGCACTACAACCAAGTCCACCACTTTGAGATGCACAATATTGATGCTTTGTTTATGCAAGAAATGCTTTTTTTTTCCACATGATATCGATGCTTTATTTTTGCAAGAAAAGCTTTTCTTTTCGTTATTTTTCTTGTGATTAAAGTTCATTCGTGAAATGAGACAAACTTGGATGCTCATAACAATCTCCATTCTTGTTCTTTTGGGCACTACAATAATGTTCTCCAAATTAGGATACATGATATTGATGCTTTGGATTTGTAAGAAAAGCTTTTCTTTCCACCATTTTCCTTATAATAAAAGTTCATTAATGAAATGAGTGAAACTTGGAGTCTGGTAACAATCTCCACTCTTTTTGTGATTAGGCACTGTAATCATGTTCTCCACACTGGGATACATGATATTGTTGCTTTGGAGTTGCAAGAAAAAGTTTTCTTTCCACCATTTCCTTATAATCAAAGTTCACCTATGAAATAAGACAAAGTTGGATTCTTATTATAATCTCTACTCTTTTTGTGATTGGGCACTACAATCACGCTCTCCATATTTGTATACAAGATATTGATGCTTTGCATTTGCAAAAAAAAAAAAAGCTTTTCTTTCCATTATTTTCTTATAATCAATGTTCAGTCGTGAAATAAGTCAAACTTGGATACTCGTAACAATTTTCATTCCTTTGTTCAGGGCACTGCAATCATGTTTTCCTTATTAAAATACTTGATATTGACGCTGTAGTTTGGCAAGTAAAGGTTTTCTTTCCACTATTTTCCTTCTAATCAAAGTTTGTCCATCAAATGAGTCAAACTTGGATTCTCATGAAGATCTCCTCTTTTTTTTTATGATTGGGCACAACAATCATATCCTCCACATTGGGACACACGATATTAATGCTTTGAATTTATGGGAAAAAGCTTTTTTTCCACCATTTTTCTCAAAGTAAAAGTTTGTCCATCAAATGAGAGAAACTTAGATTCTCATAACAATCTCTATTCTTGTTGTTCTAGGCACTACAATCATGTTCTCCTTATTAGGATACGTGATATTGATGCTTTTGTCTTGCAAGAAAAGATTTTCTTTCCACCATTTTTCTTATAATCAAAGTTTGTCCATCAAATGAGTCAAACTTAGATTCTCATAATAATCTCCATTCCTTTTCTAATTAGGTAGAATAATCATGCTTTTTACATTGGGATGCATGACATTGATGCTTTGGATTTGCAGAAAAAGCTTTTCTTTCCACCATTTTCCTTATAATTAATGTTCATTTGTAAAATGAGTAAAGGTTAGATGCTCATAACAATTTCCATTCTTTTGTTTTAGGCGCTACAATCATGTTTACCTTATTGAGATACATGATATTGATGCTTTGGTTTGGCAAGTAAAGTTTTTCTTTCCACTATTTTCCTTATAATCAAAGTTTGCCCATAAAATGAGCCAAACTTTGATTCTCATAATAATCACCACTATTTTTGTGATTAGGTACTACAATCTTGTACTTCACATTAGAATACATGATATTGATGCTTTGAATTTGTAAGTAAAACTTTTCTTTCCACTATTTTCCTTATAATTAAAGTTTTGCCATCAAGTCTGTCGAACCTGGATTCTCATAATACTCTCCATTTTTTTTGTTAGGGGAACTGCAATCATGCTCTCCACATTAGGATACATGATATTTATGCTTTGGATTTACCAGAAAAGCGTATCCTTCCACCATTTTCCTTATAATTAGAGTTTGTCCATCAGATGAGTCAAACTTGGATTCTCGTAATATTCTTGATTCCTTTTGTGATTGGGCATTACAACCATGTTCTCCATATTAGGATAACGATATTAATTCTTTGGATTTGCAAGAAAAGCTTTTCTTTCTATAATTTCCCTTATAATCAAAGTTCATTCATGAAATGATGCAAACTTGGAAACTTGTAATAATCTCTATTCTTTTTTTTTAGTGGCATAGCAATCATGTTCACCTCATTGGGATACATAATATTGATGCTTTGGTTTAGCAAGAAAAGGTTTTCTTTCCATTGTTTTCCTTATAGTCAAAGTTTATCCATCAAATGAGTTGAGCTTGGATTGTCATAGTAATCTCCATTTTTTCTGTGATTGGGCACTACAATCATGTTCTCCATATTATGATACATGATATTGATGTTTAGATTTGCAAGAAAAGCTTTTCTTTCCACCATTTCCCTTATAGTCAAAGTTCATCCATCAAATAAGTAAAACTTTGATTCTCGTAATAATCTTCACTCCTTTTGTGATTGGGTGCCACAATCATATTCTCCACAATTTTATACATGATATTGATGCTTTGGATTTGTAAGAAAAGCTTTTCTTCCCCCTATTTCCTTATAGACAAAGTTTATCCATTAAATAAATGAAACTTTTTTCTCGTAATAATCCCTATTTTTTCTATGATTTGGCAGTACAATGATGTTCTTCACATTATGGTACGTGATATTGATGCTTTGCATTTGAAAGAAAAGCTTTTCTTTCTACCATTTTCGTTATAAGTAATGTTTATCCATGAAATAAGTCAAACTTGAATACTCGTAACAATTTCCATTCTTTTGTTTTGGGCACTACAATTATGTATTCCTTATTGAGATACACGATATTGATGCTTTGGTTTGGCAAGTAAAGTTTTTTCTTTCCACTATTTTCCTTATAATCAAAGTTTGTCTATAAAATAAGTGAAACTTGAATTCTTATAATAATCACCACTCTTTTTATGATACACGATATTGATCTCTGATGCAAGACAAACTTTGATACTTGTTATAATCTCTATTCTTTTGTTATGGGCACTAAAATCATGTTCTCCACATTGCAGTACATGATATTAATCCTTTGGTCTGGCAAGAAAAGGTTTTCTTTCCACCGTTTTCCTTGTAATCAAAGTTTGTCCATCAAATGTGTCAAACTTGGATTGTCATTATAATCACCACTCTTTTTGTGATTGGGCATAACAATCAAGTTCACCATATTGGGATGCACGATATTGATGCTTTAGATTTGCAAAAAAAGCTTTTCTTTTTAGCATTTCCCTTATAATCAAAGTTTATCCATGAAATGATGCAAACTTGGACACTTCTAATAATCTCCATTCTTTTTGTTATTGGCACTACAATCATGTTCACATTATTTAGGTACATGATATTGATGCTTTTATTGGTAAGAAAAGGTTTTCTTTCCATAATTTTCCCTATGATTAAAGTTTATCCTGAAATGAGATGAACTTGGATGCTCATAACAATCTCCATTCTTATTATTTTCGGCACTACAATCATGTTCTCCATATTGGGATACTCGATATTCATGCTTTGGATTGGCAAGAAAAGTTTTTTTTCCACCATTTTTCATTTAATTAAACTTCATCCATGAAATGAGACAAACTTGGTTCTCATAATAATTTCCATTTCTTTTGTGATTGGGAACTACAACCCTGTTCTCCAATTTGTGATACACTAGATTAATGCTTTGATATAGCAATAAAAGTTTTTTTTCCCACTATTTACTTTATAATCAAAGTTTATCTGTGAAATGAGACATACTTGGATACTTGTGATAATCTTCATTCTTTTTGTTGTAGGCATGACAATTATGTTCTCCATATTGGGATACATGATATTGATGCTTTGGATTTGCAAGAAAAGGTTTTCTTTCTATTATTTTCCTTATAATCAAAATTTGTCCATCAAATAAGTCAAACTTGGATTCTCGTTGTAATTTCCATTTTTTTGTGATTGGGCACTATAGTCATGTTCTGAACATTAGGATACATGATATTGATGCTTTGGATTTGCAAGAAAAGCTTTTCTTTCTGGCATTTTCCTTGTAATCAAAGTTCATCCATAAAATGATGGAAACGTGGATACTTGTAATGATCCCTATTCTTTTTGTTAGTGGCACAATAATTATGTTCACCTCATTTGGATATGTGATATTGATACTTTGGTTTGGCCAGTAAAGGTTTTCTTTCCACCATTTTCCTTATAGTCAAAGTTTGTCCATCAAATGAGTCTAACTTAGATTCTTGTAATAATGTCCATTCTTTTTGTTATAGGCAGTTTAATCATGTTCTCCTTATTGGGATTCACGATATTGATGCTTTGATTTGGCAGGAAATGATTTTCTTTCCACCATTTTCCTTACGATTAAAGTTCATTCGTGAAATGGGACAAACTTGGATGCTCATAACAATCTCTATTCTTGCTGTTTTGGGCACTACAATCATGATCTCTACATTGGCATGCACGATATTAAAGCTTTGGATTTGCAAGAAAAGCTTTTCTTTTCACTTTTTTCCTTACAATGAAAGTTCATCTATGGAAGGAGACAAGCCTGGATTCTTGTAATCATCACCACTATTTTTGTGATTGGGCACTACAATCATGTTCTCCACATTCGTATAAATTATATTGATGCTTTGGTTTTGCAAGATAAGCTTTTCTCTCTAACATTTCCCTTATAATCAAAGTTCATCCATGAAATATACAAACTTAGATACTTGTAATAATCTCCATTCTTTTTGTTAGTGGCGCAACAATTATGTTCACCTCATTTGGATATGCAATATTGATATTTTAGTTTTGCAAGTAAAGGTTTTCTTTTCACCATTTTCCTCATAGTCAAAGTTTGCCCATCAAATGAGTCTAACTTGGATTCTGGTAACAATCTCCATTCTTTTTGTTATAGGCACTACAATCATGTTACCCATATTGGGATACACATATTGATGCTTTGGATTTAAAAGAAAAGCTTTTCTTTCCACTATTTTCCTTATAATTAATGCTCATCCGTGAAATGAGTCAAACTTGGATATTCATAATAATCTCCATTCTTTTTGTTTTGGGCACTACAATCATGTTCCCCTTTATAGGATATATGATATTGATGCTTTGGTTTGGCAAGAAATGGTTTTCCTTCCACCATTTTCCTTATAATCAAAGTTTGTCCATCAATTGACTCAAACTTAGATTCTTTTAATAATCTCTATTCTTTTTGTGATTGGCACTATAACTATGTTCTCTATATTGGGATACATGATATTTATGCCTTAGAATGGCAAGAAAAAATTTCCATTCCACCATTTCCTTACAATCAAAGTTTGTCCATTAAATAAGTTAAACTTGGATTCTTGTATTAATCTCTATTCTTTTTATGATCATGTTCTCTACATTGTGATACATGATATTAATGCTTTAGATTTGTAGGAATAACTTTTTTCTAGCATTTCCCTTATAATCAAAGTTAATCCATGAAATGCTGCAAACTTGGATACTTGTAATAATCTACGTTCTTTTGTTATTGGCACTATAATCATGTTCACCTCGTTGGGGCATGTGATATTGATGCTTTGATTTGGCAAGAAAAGCTTTTCTTTCCACCATTTTCCTTAAAATTAAAGTTCATCCATGAAATGAGACCAACTCGGATGCTTATAACAATCTCCATTCTTATTGTTTTGGACACTACAATCATGATCTCTACATTGGGATACATGATATTGATGCTTTGGATTTGCAAGAAAAGCTTTTCTTTCCACCATTTACCTTACAATCAAAGTTCATTCATGAAATGAGGCAAACTTGGATTCTCGTAGCCATCTCCACTTTTTATTTGTGATTAAGCCCCACAAACATGTTTTCCACATTCGTATACAAAGATTGATGCTTGGGATTTGCAAGAAAAGCTTTTTTTCCAAGCATTTTTCGTATAATCAAAGTTTGTCCATCAAATGATTCAAACTTATTCTCGTAATAATCTCCACTCTTTTTGTAATTGGGCACTAAAATCATGTTCTCCACATTGGCATACACTATATTGATGCTTTGGATTTGCAAGAAAAGCTTTTCGTTCCACCATTTTCCTTATAATCAAAGTTTGTCCATCATATAAGTCAAACTTAGATTCTCGTAATAATTTCCATTCTTTTTGTGATTGGGCACTACAATCATGTTCTTCACATTGGGATACACGATATTGATGCTTTAGATTTGCAAGAAAAGAATTTATTTCTAGCATTTCCCTTACAATCAAAGTTCATCCATGAAAGGATACAAACTTGGATACTTGTAATAATTTCCATTCTTTTTGTTAGCAGCACTACAATCATGTACATGTCGTTGGGGTACATGATATTGACGCTCACATTTGGTAAGAAAAGCTTTTCTTTCCACCATTTTCCTAACGATTAAAGTTCATCCATGAAAGAAGACAAACTTGGTTTTTTGTAATAATCTTTACTCTTTTCTGATGGGCACCACAATCATGTTCTCCATATTTGTATTCATGATATTGATGCTTTGATTTGCAAGAAAATCTTTTCTTTTCAGCATTTCCCTTATGATGAAATTTCATCCATGAAATGGTACAAACTTGGATGATTGTAATAATCTTCATTCTTTTTGTTTGTGGTACTACAACCGTGTTCACCTTATTTAGAAACTCGATATTGATGTCTTGGTTGGCTGGAAAAGGTTTTCTTTTTGCCATTTACCTTATAGTCAAAGTTTGTCCATTAAATGTGTCAAAATTTGATTTTCATGATAATCTCCATTCTTTTTATTAGTGGCACTACAACATTGTTCACCTTATTTGGATATACGATATTGATGCTTTGGTTTGGCAACAAAAAGTTTCCCTTCCATCATTTTTCTTATAATCAAAGTTTGTACATTAAATGAGTCAAACTTGAATTCCTATAGGAAACTCCACCCTTTTATGCTTAGGACAACAATCACGTTCTCCAGATTGGAATACATAATATTGATGCTGTGAATTTGCAAGAAAATTTTTTTTCCACCAAGAAAAATTTTTTTCCACCATTTTCTGCATTATCAAAGTTCATCCATCAAATGAGTCAAACTTGGATTCTCATAATAATCTCCATTCATTCTGTTATGGGTACTACAATCATATTCTCCACATTAGGATACGAGGTATTAATGCTTTGGATATGCAAGAAAGGATTTTCTTTCCACCATTTTCCTTATAATCAAAGTTCATCCATGAAAAGATACAAATTTGGACACTTGTAATAATCTCCATTCTTTCTATTAGCGATGTAGACCCCGTATTTTGTCTGGGCTAATTTTTCATAGTCTGGGCATTTTTGACTCATCGACCATTGATCCAAAACTTGATTTTAACTCATTTCTTTGCATCAAGAAAGATTAAAAGAATATTAGATTATGAATTTCAGCATTTGAATTAATCAAAACATTTTTTTGAAGTCTAAATTAGATCAAAGGGGTTAATGTCACATGGTCACTGTATTCCTCCTTAGTTGTTGACCAATATCACCATCAGCTACCTTATTTGCTAGAAAATCATTTCAGCATTTAAACTAACCACCCTATGCCTATCACATTGGCAGCAAGTTGCTCTTTATAGCCACTTTATAGCCACTATACTAACATCACTTTGATCCCCTTGAAAAATGGCCAAAAACCCCCTAATTTAGCTCTAAAATGTTGGTATAAATAAACCACTTATATCTCAGCCGAGAAAGGTTAGATTCCAACTTATTTTCACTTCCAGAAACACATTCACACATAAAAAAAACCAAATCTCGTAGCTCTTTACTCAGCACCCAAAAAATCCCCAAAACACTCATTTTTCAACCACTACACATTCTAAAAATCACCTTTATCCATACCAAAACCAAAACCTCATTGTTTCTCTCTTTTTCCTACTTATTAACAATAAGAAAGAGGGAAAAATTCAAGCCATCTTTGCTGCTCTAATAGTTTGGCCAAAAAGTGAAGTTTTGTTGGTATAACTTGTCACTTTATCACTTTCATTTGTTTTTCAGCATCTTAATCATTTTAGCGAGCTTTCCATGTTTCCATAACCCTCTTAGGATTATCTTGCATTATTGTGGCTTTCAATTGTGGTAGTTTAAGATTTGACTGCCTTAATGCCTTTTCGATGTGCAAAATGTCTTATTTCATCCTTATTATTTTGATAGCTCTTGCTTATGCATTTTATGCCATATCCACGCATCTTGTTATGATTAATCCATGTATGAATCATTAGAGTAACACATTTCAAGCACATTTATATATTAGCTTGCATGAATCATTGTCATTTCCAGCATCCATAATATTTTCTTCTCACAATGCATAACATCTTCTTTGTCTAAACCATTGGTAAAGTTAGCATCCCTATTCATGTTATGTGCCATCCCCTTGTGTGTTTGTTGTCTTTTCCTTGTCAAAATGCATGTTTGATGGCTGTCAAAATTGATTTTCAAAACCTCCCCAAGCCAAGCATGTTAACCTCAACCAATGAGGACTAGCATGAACTTAGCATTTTCTTTAAAGTTAGCAAAAATCTTAGGGAAAATTAAGTTTTCTAGATCTGGAATCTTGATTAAATAAGTTTAAAACTTTTGATTTCGGATGAAAATGGCCTTGCACTTGTTCCCTAAATGTTTGCATCTTGTTTTTGAGTCTAAATCATATGTGGTATGATCAACAGGCTATTTCATCATCCCAAACTATTTCGAGCCTATGCAAATGAGTTCGTGAAGCACATGCCACTCTTTTCCTTCAGCCATGGATGTTTAAATGTTGATGACTCATGTTTGGACCTATAAACATAGAGAAAATAAGAAATATCCTCGGTTTTGCTTTGTCCCCTACTGGCAGCACAACTATTGCAAATTGAAAAATCACTTTAAAATCCTAAATGATTTTTCATGAATTTTTTGATATTTTTCTATGAAATTGGGTTAAAATATCTTTAAAATGAGGTCTTATTTACCCCTGGATCATTTGGGATGAGGGAGTTACGATTTTTCAAAGCCAAACTATCCAAAACCTCTTGAATCTAAACAAATATTCTATTTGGGCCCTTTAAGCCCACTAAACGATTTTTCCAAATCCATCTAACATTTTTCTAGAATAGTTCATGAAATTTCTTTTCCAGAAAGATAATATTTGCAATTTTTTGATGCCAAATAAGTTTGAAATGATTTTTCAGAGCTTGATACACCTTGTCCCTCGTATGCTCTACCAGTAGCAAAATTGATCCAAATTTGAAAATTTATTCCCCTAGAAAATTACTTTTTGGGATATGGGGAATATTTGTAAATTGACCCTTGTCGAGTTAGCTTTCTAGCAATATCTTGTCCACCCTCTAAAGCCTTCAAACCAATTTAGAATAAATTCAGGATGAGGGATAGCACGGTGTTATCCTTTATTTTCAGTTATGGTAAAAATTGAGTTATTTTTCTGACTTTCGTCTCGAGACATTTTAATGTCTTTGTACCACCCCCCTCAGACTTGAGAACATGCTTTGACCTCCCATAGGCTTGTATCAAGGTACAAACACATTTTACATCTTTACTATCCACATTCACAATAATTTCTTTTGCCAAAAGTTGTCAAAATGCTCACACATTTCTTAAATTACAAGGTTTTGTCAACTTAATTTTTCCAACTCGACTTCTTTGAAGAAGCATCAGATATGCCACTCTGGGGATACTCCAACTTTAAACTTCTAAGGGGATACTCCAACCTTATTTTTCAAAATTGTCAAGATTTAAAGAATCTTTCTTTGTCAAATTATTTGTCATCTATAGGGATACTCTAACCCTAACTTTCTTAAGGGATACTCTAACCCTATTTTTCAAAATCATCAACCTTTAAAAAAAATTCCTTCATCAAAATTATTTGTCATCTACAAGGATACTCTAACCCTAACTTTCTTAGAGGATACTTCAACCCCATTTTTCAAAATTGTCAATCTTTAAAAAAAACTCCCCCATCAAAATTATTTGTCATCCATAGGGATAGTCCAATCCTACCTTCTCGAAAGGATACTCCAACCTTATCTTTTAATTACAATTAATATTTTTCTCTTTTTCGAAACTCCCATGAATATGTTAAACAAATGTCATTTAATCAAAAAACCTAGATGCGTCTAAAAAATTATCGATTTGGTGGTTCCTAGATAATCGATGCCCATTGCGAGATAAATTCCAATAGTCCATTCCTTTTCTTTATCATTGCATTGAATGATCCATATTATGTTACTTCAGTTGTTGCCTTACTAACATGATTTCTTTATGATGATTATCTGCATTCATATTTTCTAAACATTTCAAACAAAATTGAAGGTAATGTTCCACGTGGGTATCTTTCCAATGCCCAAAGTGGAATATTCCATTTTCAAAGTAAAATCTAAAGGTTATTTTATTAAAAAACCTTTATTCCCCATATTTTCAGGATGTATATGAGATTAAATCTATTTCATCAAAACCTAGATTATTTCTATAAGATTCACACATTAAAAAGGGTTATATCAAAATAATGACAAGTTAATATCAAAAGAATCAAGCCAAGACAAGACATAGCCAATAAGGTATCGATTTCGAGCATTGCAAAAAGGTTCGTACCTCATCACGCATAACCGACCCTCGAACCCAATGATGAATCTTTATACACTTAGACCACAGGATCGATGTTTTAAGTTTCGTAACTCAAAACATAGGTTTCAATAGCCTTAAATGATTAGTGGTGACTCCAAGTGTTGGCCATTTTGTGTTGGTCATCCAAGACTAATAAGATGAGTGATTCATCTTATGGTCCCCTTCACTATACCATAAGTTGAGAATTCATATATTCTCATTCTTGTCATATTGCCAAAGAAAGATCTCGTTCAAGAAAAGATTTCCAAGTCAAGAAAATATTTTAAGTCATAAGAACCCATAGATCTATGAGGATCCACCCTGGCATACGTTGTGACAGCTTGGCGACTCCACTAGGGTAGTATAGAGAGTTAGGCCAATAACTAGCGTGTCTTGCCAGGTTCTCGGTTCTTTAGATCTTCAGTCATTATTTAACTATGACCCTTACTTCATTTTATCAACTAATCTTTTATTTGACGTGGTTGTCAGGATTGTCTTATTTTTAAATAATCATTAGTTTAATAAAAATGGTAATATGGAGGTAAACAAAAAGGTTTGATCATTTCCTCATCTTATGCCATGCAGTTGCATGTGCATTAGTGTCCTGCCAAACTCCATGGCATGGTTATAACCTAATCATTAGAAGAAAGTAAGCTATCTGCCTTCATGAGTAACCCTCCGCATAGGCATGGAAATAACTTCTTGGATGTAAATTACCTATGTCTTTATGAGTAACCCTCCATATTTATGTAGGGAAATAATCCAACAGATCAAACTCATTCTGCCAAACCTATGATGGGTCTAGGATCAGGGTCCCTCAATTGTCCTTACTGGATGAAAAAGTAATTTGGATACCTATTTAGGTGTTAACTTAAACCTCATATAATGAGCCCTACGAGCTAAACCATGTTAAACCATGCCGAAACACTGCTAGAATACCTAAAGAATAGGGTCACTCAGGGAAACATTCTTAACCTTTACTTTTAATTACCATAATATGTAGGTGATAATGAGTATACAATTGTAACCCGCATTTGCCTTTTTATCAATTATCAAGACATATTTTATGCTGCCCGAACGATGACTAACCTCTAAATAAATAAATGATGGTGAACAAAAACCATTGCTCATAATGTCTTCTACTATAAGCCGTTATGCTGTCCAAGTCCACACTAGTGGTGATAAATGAATATTATTACTGGTTGGTTATTTTTCCATCAAAAGAAGATATTACATCACCTCATAAAGGGCAAATCATATCCTGGTATGTTGAAGTGCTACCTATTTCTTATCTCACCACCTTAGTTAAGACATGTTATGAATTTTATTAGTTCTAATGTTCTTAAATTCTTCATTTCCTTAAATTTGTCTTTTATACATTTTACTAACTTGTTTCCCTTTGTTTGTGTTTTGACGCATGCATCATCTCATCATAACTATCATGATTGTCATCATTTTAAGGCAATTGTTCTGGTTCAGTGTTCAACAAGGGACCTTTTCGTGGCTCCATAAAAGATGTTTTCGATAAAACTATTCTAGGATTCAATTGTCTCCAACGCATTTGCATATTCACTTTTACCTTTTTACACTTGCATCGATCATTCATTATCTTAACTTATCATTGCATCATAATCACTCATCAATAAATACATTTTAGAGTAAAAGTCTAATACAGGAATTAGGCCATAAAAGTACAGGGGACTCCAATATCAATCAGGAAAACAGAACCAAACATCCTGCATTGTTATAACACACGACACTGCAAACAAATCATGGAGAGTGATCATGAAGCTCGTATTGAACGACTTGAGCTAATGGTTAAGGAATCACAAGACCAGATGCTCCATCAGCAAAGTTAAATGCAAACTTAGATGGCAAGACTTATGGAACTAATGACAGCCTCTGTTAAAGAAAAAGGGCAAGCCAACACTGCCAACACAAAGAATGATCCTACCAATGCAGAAAGGCCCTCTGTCAATAATCTAGAGCTCGCCCAAAGGGATCCTACACAAGACCAACAGCCCACTCCTTCATCTGTCACTCAGGCTCCACCAGTCATTTACCTAACTCCCATTACGGTGGGTCAATTCATTCATGATACTCAATGGATGAATATATGAGTCTCATTGGTAAATTCGATAACCCTTGACCATAAGGAACCAGAGAAAATAGAAGGTCAAAATCCACCATGACTGTGGAAAAAGTGAAAAAATTCTAGCTACTGGAAAAATGCCTCCAAGCTATCGAACAGAGTGACAAGTTTGGAGCTCTTGATGCTCAATCGCTATTTTTGGTGTCCAACCTTATCATTCCCCTAAAGTTTAAAGTCTTTGAGTTTGAAAAGTTTAATAGAACCATTGATCTTTCTATCTATGTTTGAATGTACTTGTAAAAGATGGCTGGGTATAAGAAAGATGAAAAGCTCCTTAGCCATTACTTTCAACATAGCCTCACTAGGACAATAGCTTAGTGGTATATCCAGCAAAACAATGTGAAAATGCAATCATGGGCCAACTTGGCCAAGGCATTTCTAAATCAATACTAGTGCACGTCAGACTAGGCGCTAGATCAACTTTCCCTGATGATTTTTAAGAAAAAATCCATTGAAAGTTTTAGACAATATGCTTAAAGGTGGTTTCAAAAAAAGAAATAATAGTCACTTTCATTCACACCTTACACGCTTTTTATTATGAGAAGCTTATGGGGAATACCGCTAAGAAATTTACAGATTTGGTTCTCTCTGGAGAAACATTTGATGCCGCCATTAAGAGAGGTAGAATATCTATCGAGGAAATAGGTGGATTAAGTAAAAAGCCCATTGCTAATAAAAAAGGGAAGAAGAGGCTAATGGCATAAATAATGCTAACGTGTCTCGGCCAAGATAGCGTCAAGCATCCAACCCTCGCTATTTAAAGATGCCATGTTCTTACCCCATTATAGTATCCCCATAACCAATCTATGCCGTAACTTATAACCTATAACTTGCAATCCTATCAAACCCACCAAAAAGCTACCCTCCATAAGTCCACCAAAATACCAATCAAACAACCACTAACACACCATGCAATCGAGGTGCAAATCAACCAAGACAACATGTTGAGCCCATCCCTATGACCTATAAGGAGCTCTACCAAACCTTGCTCCAAAATCACTTAGTGGCTCCAATCTATGTCCCAAAAAAGAAGTTACCATACTAGCCACGGTATAACCCTAATGCCCACTATGAACACCATGTTAGGGCAACAAGGCATGACATTTAGAATTGCATATATTTTGAACAAAATATGCAAAATCTGATTAACACAAAAGTCTTACAGTTCGGGATAAACTAGAGACTAAATGTTGCTGCCAAGCCTTTACCAAAACACATTGAGCCAGCTGCAAACATGATCAATACTGAGCCATAGAATTTGTGTTCTTCCATCAAGGTCTGATTTTGATGATAGGGTCGTGACGAAAGCCCTTGCATTTTTCCTACCCTTTTTATTTAATGCCAAGAAATGAAAACCTACTTGCCCTCGCCCAAAAGTAGGTAGGTATCCTACATAAGGGGTATCTTTATCAGACATTATCAATGAAATGACTTTTGCATATATCATTCCATACTGTGTGCCTACATCACTTTTCAATCTCTTTGGCTTAATTACTCTTTTACCTCATTCTTTTGTAATCCCTAGGTTGTGTGCGCCTTTTGCAATGTCTATTTTTTCACCCTTTAGGTGTCCTGATGATAGTGACATGGATGCATCTGATGGGTCTTTAAAGATCAATTTTGAATGGTTAATTTGCACTAGTGAAGTTAATTCTAAGGAAGATTTCAAAGAAAGCTCTGTACCATTAGTCCTCTTACAGTTCAAGATCCATCATCATAATTCTATCCTTATCACCCAAAAATGAATAGGGCAGATGAGGTGGCCAACAAAAGCATCAAAAGAATAGTTGAGAAAATGGTTATGACTTATAAAGACTGGCATGAGAAGCTATTCTTTGCACTCATACCTATCAGACCTTAGTTCGCACTTCTATTGGTGCTACCCAATTTTTCTTGTCTATGGGATGAAAATTGTATTGCCTATTGAAGTCAAGATCCTTTTATTCAGAGTCTTGATGGAAACTAAACTTAAAGAAGCTGAATATGTTGAGAACAAATATGATCAACTCAACATCATCAAGGAAAAAAAATGAAAGCCATCTGTTATGATCAAATGTATCAAAGACGTATGATTCGAGCCCATGATAAAAAGATGCGCCCATGACAATTTCACCTAGGTGAATTGGTATTGAAAAAGATCCTCCTAATTAACAAAAATGCATGGGGTAAGCGGACCCTTAATTGGGAAAGATCATAGATTATAAAACAAGCCTTCTCTAGAGAGGTCCTAGTTTTGTTAGAAATGGATGGCAATATCTTGCCCAACCCAGTCAACTAAGATTTCATCAAGAAATATTATGTGTAAAGGGTGAAAACCTAAAAAGGTGTCTTTCAAAAAAAATAAAAAGAAAAATAAGAAAAAACAACAAGAAAAAAAGGGAAGAAAAAAAAGGCCTAGATGAAAATTCAAAAAGGGCATCTAGGCAACCAACCTAACTACAGTTGAAAACCCATAAGGGTGACTTGAGAAGATCAATTTTGATAAGGCATAAAGTGAGAGTATGTACAGGATAATGCAAAGCAATCCTAGAGATCTTTCGAAGATCAGCTCATGCTAGGCAAATTTATTGTTCGAGAAAGATTCTGAAAAGCACCTAAAGAACATCCATGTCATGATTGTCAGAGGCATCTTTTGCCCAAAAAATCATCTTTCTCGCTACCCTATCAATTACTTATCAAATAGTATATTAAGTTTTGTCTCTTTGTTGTCATGATTAAATATTGCTTTGTTTCTTTTTAACCCCTATACACTTTGCATTACACTTGTCAATTAACTGATAATGTTTGATAATCAACTGAAATACATATCAGGATGTCTTGACATCACATTGAAAGAAAAAAAAGCACAGGGAATTCTACTCATGACCTGGTCATGAAGATGATACATTTTTTGCGTCCAAACACTCTTAGAGCATGACCATACACTAAACCATTTCTTACTTTGACAAGCCACATCTCAAGAAAAACCATTTTAGGTTAACCAAAAATCGACCCATGCATTCTGTCAGAATCTTATCAAAACCAAAGACATCAACCTAATCAATGAAATAGACTTTAAATTGTTAACAATGCCCTCTATTTGTTAGGAAAATGACTAAGTCTCTCAAATCGAGGAACGCAACAATCTAAATTCTTGATACTAAATTTTTGGTTATATCCCCAGTGCAGAAGGGACAACCTATAATCCCCTATAGGATTAGGAAAATTTTCGTCTTTACTCGCATCAAAGACAAACCACTATCACTATAAGAGTCTGAATGATGTATAAAGAAAACTACAGCTATCTTCCATATTAGACTTCACATCATGCAATCAGGATAGCATTACACATCATGCATTCACATTTCCATCATACATCATCATTTTTACAATATCACTCTAAGCCAGGTTTACTGAACCTCCAAGGAATTCCTAGTAAGTACTCTGAGCTTTACAAACCAAGCATCATTCAAGTAAGGTTTTTTTCTTTTCATCACCTCATGTCAAAACCCTTTTTAAAGCCCACAAGTCAGTGGCACCCTTTTAATTCCATAAGTTAGTGGCACCCCTTTTAAAAGCCCCCAAGTCAATGGCACCTCTTTAAAGCCCATAAGTCAGTGGCACCTTTTCAAAAGCCCATAAATTAGTGGCACCTTTTTAAAAGCCCCTAAGGTAGTGGCACCTTTTCAAAACCCAAGTCTAAGTCAAACCCTGCATAAGCTAGCAACAATCGAGTTGAAGCCCATATGAGCTAGTGGTATCTAAGTCTAAGTCAAAGCCTGCACGAGCTAGTGACACCCAAGTCTAAGTCAAAGCTTGCACGAGCTGGTAGCACCCGAGTTAAAATCCACACAACTGGTGACACCCAAGTCTAAGTCAAAGCCTGCACAAACTGGTGGCACCCAAGTCAAAGCCTACATAAGCTAGTGGCACCCAACTCAAGTCAAAGCCTGCACCAGCTGGCAACACCCAAATCAAAGCCCATACACGTTGGTGGCACCTAGTCTAAGTCAAAGCCTACATGAGCTGGTGGCACCTAAGTCTAACTTAAAGCTCACACTAGCTGGTGGCACTTGAATCAAAGCCTACATAAGCTAGTGGCATATAAGTTTAAGTCAAAGCCTGCATAAGTCGGCAGTACCCACATCACAAATCCATATTACTCTATGCATGCCTAAGGGGCTCAAACCTTAGAAAAACTAACACCCTAGTAGGAAGGTAAACCCTACAAAATTCACCTAAACCTCTATCAAGATTGTTGCTAATACGCTGCACTTATCATAGTGAAGTTAATTACAATTTATTTCTTTGTAGGTGTTCTAGCGAGATCATTTCACCCCGGATAAAATAATGTTTATTTATCTTTGCCCTATTCATAATTCTCAGCCATGGTCAAAGAAAGGCAGCTATAGACACCTTATTTTGTTTGGGCTAATTTTTTAGCAAACAGGCTAATTTTCCATGGTCTAGGCATTTTTAACTCATCCATCATTGATCCAAAACTCGATTTTAACTCATTTCCTAGCATCCAGAGAGATTAAAACACAAATCAAATTACAAATTTAGGCTTTTAAATTAATCAAAACAGATTTTGAAAGTCTAAATTAGATCAAAGTGGTTAACGTCACATGATCACTGTATTTCTCCTTAGTTGTTGACCAATATCACCATCAGCCACCCTATTTGCTAGAAAATCATTTCAGCATTTGAACCAGGCACCCTATGCCAATCACATTGGCAACAAGTTGCTCTCTATAGCCATTATATAGCCACCATGCAGACATCATTTTGTCCTCTTTGAAAAATGGCTAAAAACACCTCTAATTTGGCTCTAAAATGCTGGTATAAATAGACCACTTCTATATCAACTTAAAACTATTAGATTCTTACTCATTTTCACTTCTAAAAACGTATTCACACATAAAAAAACCAAATCCATTAGCTCTTTACTCAGCACCCAAAAATAGCCCCAAAACATTCATTTTTCAACCATTACACATTCTGAAAATCACTTTCATCCAAAACAAAACCAAAACCTCATTGTTTCTCACTTTTTCTTGCTTATTGACAGCAAGGAATAGGGGGAAATTCAAACCATCTCTGGTACTCTAACAGTTTGGTCAAAAAGTGAAGTTTTGTTGGTATACCTTCTTACTTTATTACTTTTATTTTTGTCTTCCAGCATCTTTATCATGTTAGTGAGCTCTCCATGTTTCCATAACCATCTTAGGATTATCATGCATTATTGTGGTGTTTAGTTATCGTAGTTTAAGATTTGGATGCCTTAATGCCTTTTTGATGTGCAATATGCCTCATTTCATCCTTATTATTTTGATAGCTCTTGCTCATGCATTTTATGCCGTATCCATGCATCTTGCTATGATTAATGCATGTATGAATTATTAGCCTAACATATTTCAAGCATATTTATATATTAGCTTGCATGAATCAATTGTCATTTTTAGCATCTATAATATTTTTTTTCATAATATTTTTTTTCATCTGTAATTTTTAGCAAAATTAGCATTCCTATTTAGGTTATGTGCCATCCCTTTGTGTGTTTATTGTCTTCTCCTTGTCAAAATGCATTTTTGATGGCTGTCAAAATTGATTTTCAAAATCCTCCCCAAGCCAACCATGTTAACCTTAACCAATGAGGACTAGCATGAACTTACCATTTTCCTTAAAGGTAGCAAAAATCTTGGGGAAAATTAAGTTTTTCAGATCTAGAATCCTGATGAAAAGCATTTAAAACTTTTAGTTTTCTGATGAAAAAGGCCTTGCACTTGTTCCCTAAATGTTTGTGCCTTGTTTTTGAGTCTAAATCATACATGGTATGATCAAGGGGCTATTTCATCATCCCAAACTACTCTGGCTATGCAAATGAGTTTGTGATGCTCACTCCACTTTTTCCCTTAAGTCATGGATGTTTGAATGTCGATGACTTGAGTTTGGACCCGTAAACATTGAAAAAATAAGAAATATCCCGTATTTTGCTTTATCCCCCGATGGTAACATAACTATTGCAAATTGAAAAATCACTTTAAAATCCTGAACGATTTTTCATGAATTTTATGATATTTTTCTATGAAAGTGGGTCGAAATATCTTTAAAACGTGGCCTTATTCACCCTTGGATCATTCTAGATGAGGGAGTTATGATTTTTCAAAGATAAACTATCTAAAACTTCCTAAATCCAAACATGTATTCTGGTTAGGCCTTCTAGGCCCAATAAACAATATTTTCAAATGTATCTAGCATTTTTTCAAAATAGTTCATGAATTTCCTTTTCTGAAAAGGTATTATTGTACTTTTTTATACCAAATAAGTCCAAAAAGATTTTTCAAAGCATGACACACCTTGTCCCTCGTATGCTCTGCTAGTAGTAAAATTGATCCAAATTTGACAATTTATTCCCCCGAAAAGTGACTTTTTGGGATAGAGGGAATATTTGTAAATTGACCTTCATTGAGTTAGCTTTTTAGCAGTATCTTGTCCACCCTCTAAAGCCTTTAAACCAATTTAGAATAAATTCGAGATGTGCGGCTGCATCATGCTATCCCCTATTTTTGGTTATGGTAAAAATTAAATTGTTTTCTCGAATTTTGTCTCAAGACATTTGAATGTCTCTGTATCACCCTGATCAGACTTGAGAACATGCTTTGACCTCCCATAAGCTTTATCAAAGGATAAACAAATTTTACATCTTTACCATCCTAATTCACAATAATTTCTTTTGCCAAAAGCTATCAACATGCTCACACATTTCCTAAATCATAAAGTTTTGTCGACTTAATTTTTCCAACTTGACTTCTTTAAAGAAGCGTCAGATATGCCACTTTCGAAGATATTCCAACCTCAAACTTCTAAAGGGATACTCTAACCCTAAACTTCTAAGAGGATACTCTAACCTTATTTTTAAAATTTGTCAAGATCTAACGAATCTTTCTTTGTCAAATTATTTGTCATTTACGGGGATACTCCAACCCTAACTTTCTTAGAGGATAATCCAAGCCTATTTTTTTAAATTGTTAACCTTCAGAAAAAACTTCCTCTATCAAAATTATTTGTCATTTATAAGGATACTCTAACTGTGATTTTCTTATGGGATACTCTAACTATATTTGTCAAAATTGTCAACTTTTAAAAAAAACTTCCTTTGTCAAAATTATTTGTCATCCACGAGAATACTCCAACCTTATTTTTTCAAAGGGATACTCTAACCCTATCTTTTAATTACAATTAATTTTTTTCTCTTTTCTTGAACTTACATGAATATGTCAAACAAATCTCATTTAATCAAGAAACCCAGATGCATCTCAAAAATTGTTGATTCGGTTGTTCCTAGATAAGCGATGCCAGTTGTGAGATAAATTCTAATAGTCCATTCCTTTTCTTTATCATTGCATTGAATGATCCATGTTATATTACTTTATTTGTTGCCTTACTAACATGATTTTTTTGTGATGATTACTTGCATTCATGCTTTCAAAATATTTCAAATAAAATTAAAGGTAATGTTCTGCGTGGATATCTATCCAGTGCCTAAAGTGGAACATTCCATTTTCAAAATAAAATCCATAGGTCATTTTATTGAAAATCTCAATAATCCCCATCTTTCTAGGGCATATATGAGATTAAATCTATTTCATCAAAACCTGGATTATTTCTATAAGATTCATGCATTAAAAGGGTTTACATCAAAATAATGACAAGTTAAGATCAAAAGAATCGAAACTGAGACATGACATAGCTAGTAAGGTACCCATTTTTAGAGTTGCGAAGAGGTTTATACCTCATCGTGCATAACCAACTCTTGAACCCAATAATGTTTTTGTACTACATAGACAACGGGATCAGTGTTTTGAGTTTCGTAACTCAAAACATAGGTTCTAATAGGCATCCAATCATGCTTAGACCTAATTGATCGATGGTGACTCTAGGCATTAGCCATTTCATGATGGTAATCCGAGACCAATAAGATGAGTGATTCATCTTATGGTCCCCTTCACTGTACCATAAGTCGAGAATTCATACATTCTCATTCCCGCCATACTACTAATGATAGGTCTTAGTCAAAAAGACATTTCCAAGTCAAGAAAATATTTTAAGTCGTATGCATTAATAGATCTATGACAATCCACCCCAAAGTATGTTGCTACAAGTGGCACTACAATCATGTACATGTCATTAGGATACACGAAACTGATGCTTACATTTGGCAAGAAAAGCTTTTCATTCCACCATTTTCCTTATGACTAAAGTTCATCCATGAAATAAGACAAACTTGGATTCTCATAATAATCTCCACTCTTTTTGTGATTGGGTACCATAATCATGTTCTCTACATCCGTATACATGATATTAATGCTTTAGATTTGCAAGAAAAGCTTTTCTTTCTAGAATTTCCCTTATAATCAAAGTTCATCCATGAAATAATATAAACTTGGATACTTGTAATCATCTTTATTTTTTTTGTTTATGGCAATACTGCAACCATGTTCACCTCATTTGGATACACAATATTGATACTTTGGTTTGGCCAGAAAAGGTTTTCTTTCCACCATTTACCTTATAGTCAAAGTTTGTCCATTAAGTGAGTCAAACTTTAATTCTTATGATAATCTCCATTCTCTTTGTTAGTGGCACTAAAATCATGTTCACCTCATTTGGATACATGATATTGATGCTTTAGTTTGGCAATAAAAGGTTTTCTTTCCACCATTCCTTATAATCAAAGTTTGTCCATCAAATGGGTCAAACATGGATTCTTGTAGTAATTGCACAACAATCATGTTCTCCACCTTGGGATACACAATATTGATGCTTCGAATTTGCACGAAAATATTTTCTTTCTACCCTTTTTCACATAATCAAAGTTTATCCATCAAATGAGTTGAACTTGAATTCTCATAATAATCTCCACTAATTTTGTTATGGGCATTACAATCATGGTCTCCACATTTGGATACATGACATTGACGCTTTGAAATTGCAAGTAAAACTTTTCCTTCCACCAATTTCCTTATAATCAATGTTTATCAATCAAATAAGTCAAACTTGGATTCTCGTAATAATCTTCATTCTTTTTCTGCATGGGCACTATAACCATGTTCTCCACCTTAGGATAAACGATATTGATGCTTTGGCTTCGCATGAAAAGCTTATCTTTCTAGCATTTCCCTTACAATCAAAGTTCATCCATGAAAAGATACAAACTTGGATGCTCGTAATAACCTCTATTCTTTTTTTTGGTGGTATTACAATCATGTACATGTCATTGGGGTACACAATATTGATGCTTAGATTTGGTGAGAAAAGCTTTTCTTTTCACCATTTTTCTTATGCTTAAAGTCATCTGTGAAATATGACAAACTTTGATTTTTGTAATATTCTCCACTTTTTTGTGATTGGGCACCACAATCATGTTTCTCCATATTTGTATACATGATATTAATGCTTTAGATGTGCAAGGAAAGCTTTTCTTTCTAGCAACCCTCATAATCAAAGTTCATCCATGAAAAGATACAAACTTGGATACTTACAGTAATCTCCATTCTTTTTGTTAGTTTTACTACAACCATGTTCACCTTATTTGGATACATGATATTGATACTTTGGTTTACTGGAAAAGGTTTTCTTCCCACCATTTAACTTATAGTCAAAGTTTGTCCATTAAATGAGTCAAACTTTGATTCTCTTGAGAATCTCCACTCTTTTCATTGGTGGCACTATAATCATGTTCACCTCATTTGGATAAATGATATTGATGCTTTGGTTGGGTAACAAAAGGTTTTTTTCACCTTTTTCTTTATAATCAAAGTTTGCCCATCAAATGAGTTAAACTTGGATTCCTGTAGTAAACTCCAGCCTATTGTGATTAGGCACAATGATCATGTTTTTCACATTAGGATACACGATATTGATGCTTTGAATTTGCAAGAAAAAGTTTTCTTTTAACCATTTTCTACATAATCAAAGTTTGTCCATCAAATGAGTCAAATTTGGAATCTTATAATAATCTCCATTTATTTTATTATGGGCACTACAATCAGGTTCTCCATATTAGGATACATGATATTGATGCTTTGGATTTGCAAGAAAAGTTTTTCTTTCCAACATTTTCCTTATAATCAAAGTTCATCCATCAAATGAGTCGAACTTAGATTCTTGTAATAATCTTTATTCTTTTCATGATTAGGTACCATAACCATATTCTCCACTTGGGATACATAATATTGATGCCTTGATTTGCAAGAAATGTTGATCTTTCTGGCATTTCTCTTATAATCAAAGTTTACTCATGAAATAAGACAAAATTAGATTCTCATAATCATCTCTACTCTTTTTGTGATTGGGCACCATAATCATATTTTCCACACTCGTATACTGGGTATTGATGCTTTGGAATTGCAAAAAAAGCTTTTCTTCTATGCATTTTCCATGTAATCAAAGTTTATCCTTGAAATGAGCCAAACTTGGATTCTCGTAATAATCTTCATTCTTTTTGTGATTGGGCACTACAATTATGTTCTCTATATATTGATGCTTTGGACTTGCAAAAAAAACTTTTCCTTTAACTATTTTCCTTATAATCAAAATCAATCTATGAAATGAGACAGATTTGGAATATTGTAATAATCCCTATTTATTTTGCGATTGGGCACTACAACATTGTTCTCTACATTGGTACACATGATATTGATGCTTTGTATTTACGAGAAAAGCTTTTCTTTCCACCATTTTCCTTATAATCAAAGTTCATTCATGAAATGAGTCAAACTTGGATTCTCATAATTAACTCTATTCTTTTCGTGGCTGGTTACTACAATCAGATTCTCCACTTTGAGATACATGATTGATGCTTTGAGTTTGCAAGAAAGCTTTTCTTCCACCATTTTCCTTATAATTAAAGTTCATCCAAGAAATGAGACAAACTTGGAATCTTATAATAATTCCCATTTTTTTTTTGTGATTGGGCACTACAATCATGTTCTCCATATTGGGATACATGATATTGATGCTTCAGATTTTCAAGAAAAGCTTTTCTTTTAACCATTTTCCTTAAAATCAAAGTTCATCCGTGAAATAAGTTAAACTTGGATTCTTATAACAATCTTTATTCTTTTTGTGATTGGGCATAACAATCTTGTTATCCATATTAAGATACATAATATTGGTGCTTTGTACTTGCAAAAAAAACTTTTCTCTCCATTATTTTCCTTATAAACAAAATTTATTCATAAAATGTGTCAAACTTGGATTCTCATACCAAACTCCATTCTTTTTGTGATTAGGCATTACAATCAGGTTTTTCATATAAGGATATATGATATTGATGCTTTGGATTTGCAGGAAAAGCTTTTTTTCCACCATTTCCCTTATACTTAAAATTCATCCATGAAATGAGTTAAACTTGGATTCTCCAAATAATCTCCATTATTTTTGTGATTGGGCATTACAATTAGGTTCTCCACTTTAAGATACATGATATTGATGTTTTGGATTTGCAAGAAAAGCTTTTCTTTCCACCAGTTTCTTTATAATCAAAGTTTATCTATGAAATAAGTTACACTTGGATTCTCATAATAATCTCTATTCTTTTTGTGATTGGGCGCTACAATCATGTTCTCCACTTTGGGATAAACAGTATTGATGCTTTAGATTTACAAAAAATGCTTTTCTTTCCAATATTTTTCTTATAATTATTATTCATCTATGAAATAAGTCAAACTTGGTTCTGGTGATAATCTCTGTTCTTTTTGTTATAGGCACTATAATCATGTTCTCCATATTTGGATGAATGATGTTGATGCTTTGGATTTGCAAGAAAAGCTTTTTTTTCCACTATTTTCCTTATAATTAATGTTCATTCATGAAATGAGTTAAATATGGATACTTGTAATAATCTCCATTCTTTATGTTATAGGCTTTACAATCATGTTCTCCTCATTAGGATACATGATATTGATGTTTTAGTTTGGCAAGAAAAGGTTTTCTTTTTACTATTTTTCTTATAATCAAAGTTTATCCATCAAATGAGTTAAACTTGGATTCTCGTAATAATCTCCTTTCTTTTTGTGATTTAGGATAACAATCATGTTCTTCACATTGGGATACATGATATTGATGCTTTGGATTTGTAAAGAAAGCTTTTGTTTCTAGCATTTCCTTATAATCAATGTTCATTGATGAAATGATACAAACTTGGATACTTGTAATAGTCCCTATTCTTTTTGTTTTTGGCATAACAATCATGTTCACCTCATTGGGAAACACAACATTGGTGCTTTGATTTGGCAAGAAATATGATGGAGATTAATTTGTACAAACACCTATTTCCAACCATTCTTATAATCTTTTGTAAGGAATTGCAGGTTCAATGAGTAAGGCAAAGACTAAATGCATCAAGCTATCTTTACAAGGATAAATCTTGGAAACGCAGGCAAAGGAGGCTATTCAAGATAAATCAAATGCATTGCCAAGATTGATCACTTTTTTACATTGTGTTAAGCCTAAAAAAGATGAAGAATAACTCTTGGAGCCTAATTCACATGTTTGCATGTATTCATGGGCCTCTAGTTTAGGATTTTGGATTTTCTGATAAGAATTTGACTTTTCTTTTTAATTTATTTTGATAATTCCTAATCAAATTGTGATAAGGAGTAGACTTTATTTTTATTGATTAGGATTATGTTTAGGATTTTAAATTTTTTAGATAAGTCCCAATCATATTAGGATTAGGAATGGACTTTTCCTTATTGATTAAGAATTTCTTGCTCAGTTAGGACTCTATAAATTTTAGGCCTATATAAGGCACTCTTATTCATGTGATTCATCAGATTTGAATGGAAAAAATATTTTAAGAGTTTCTTCACTTTGTGAGAACTTCTTCTTTGTTCTTGGAACAAAAACTCAAATTGATCTGTTCAAGGTAACTTACAACAATCAAGATTGTTATAACTTTGGTTCTAATTAGTAGGTTTGATTGGGTTAAGTCCTCTTTTTACTTGACTTTGAAGATGATCCTAATGCTCCAATTCCATCCAATCGAGTTTTAGGTTATGTTTTCATCCTAAAGTTCACATTATTTGGTATCAGAGCTTTGGTTCTTAAAAGTCAGTTGTAATCTATCTTTTAATCTCATAATTTCATTATTTTTCTATTATATATAGTGCTTCCATCATCCATAAAAAAAGCAAAAAACAAAAAAAATGTTCTAGTAGTCTAACCTTTCATTGTTCGTCATCCATAAAAAAAGTGTGTTCTAGTGTTATAACCCTTTTCCATCTAAAAAAATATATTGTTATTAGATTTTTATATTCATATCTTACAAAGAATTCTTTGATCCTCTTCATTGATTTCTTTTTCTTTCATATTTCTTGTCGATTTCTCTACCTTAATTTTTTTGTTGATCTTATTAATCAAAGTTATAATTACTTCACTGTTGCTTGCTGTTTTGGTAAGATCATTTATAAAGTCCTTTTTAAAGAGCTTGTAAAGGGAAGTTGGGTGGTAAAAGGCAAGAGAGGTGAGAATATCATCGAGAAAAACCAAAATTAAGTGAAACACGAGTGGTTAAGTAACTAATCTTGACCGTAAAAATGTAAAGGAGTGTGTGAGGGAAACCAATTGATTTTTATTTCCCATAAATTTTGTAAGTTTAAAACATGAGTAGTGGAGGAGATAATGCTAAAACTGATATCAAGTTGTTTATGAAGGCTATCCAAGACCAATTCAAGCTTTTAAACATGAGGTTAGATAATTTAGAGTCCCTATCCAATCCTAGATGCTCTAGAAGACATATGGTTAAAGAAGAGGAATCTTATTATGGCGAGAGTAATTCTCAGAAGGGTAAAAAGGCTATTTCAAAATGAGATAGCAATTTGGGTAGTATTACGATGAAAATCTTAACTTTCGAGAGAAAAATAACCCTGAATTATACTTAGAGTATAGAAAAAGGTAAAACATGTTTTTAATTGTCATAATTACTTTAAGGAGAATAAGGCTAAACTAGTAGCAATTAAGTTCACAGATTATGCTAGCATATGGTAGGATCAATTTATGATTAATAGGCATTGGAATGATGAAAAACTTATTCAATCATGGGAAAAAAATAAAGGCAGCGATGAGAAAGTGGTTCCTACCTAGCCATTACTATAGGGACTTGTATAGAAAGTTGCAAGAGTTGACTTAGAGATCCATGAATGTAGAGGATTACTACAAAAAGATAGAGATAGCCATGATTCGGGCCAATATAGAGAAAGACCATGATGGCTAAATTTATTGGTGGTTTGAATAAAGAGATAACTGATATCATGGAATTACATCATTATACGGAGATAAAGGAATTATTGTATAAAGCTATCAAGGTGGAAAGGTAATTAGAGTCTAAAGGCACTTCCAAATATGGTTTAGCTTTTAACTCTTCATGGAAGTCAAATTTAAAGAACAACAAAGCTACCTCAGAACCCAAAGAAGATGCAAAGGCAAAGGATTCAGTTATATTCTCTAAAGGTAAAATCAAAACTAAATTATCTTCTAAATCATGTGATGTTCATTGTTTTTGGTGTCAAGGATTTAGGCATATTGCTTCTCAATCTCCAAATAAAAGGGCTATGATTCTTATGGATAATGGTGACATAAAAAGCATAAGTTCGAGTGATGATGAAATGCTATCATTAGAGGATTATAATGATGTCGACATTGAATAACCCATGTATGGAGATATACACATTAGTAGGCATGTTTTTAGCGTATAGTCTAAGGAAAATGGTGATGAAACACAATGTGAGCATATCTTTCATACTTTGTGCCACGTGAATAACAAGGTTTGTAGCATGATTATTGATAATGGTAGTTGCATTAATGTTGCTAGTACTTGACAGTTGAAAACCTAAAGTTGTCTACTTTAAAGCATTAATACCGTAAAAGCTGCAATGGTTGAATGATTGCGGAGAAGTTAAGGTGACAAAGCAAGTGCTAGTTGCATTCTTTATTGGTAAATACCAGGATGAGGTTCCTTGTGATGTTGCACAAATGCATGCTAGTCATATACTTTTTGGACATCCCTAGTAGTTTTATAGGAAAATTGCTCATGATGGGTATAAGAATAGATATAGTTTTTTAATGAATAATTGAGTTATTATATTAACTCCTCTCAAACCACTAGAGGTATATCAGGATCAGATTAGGATAGCTAAAGAGTGAAAGATGAATGAAAATAAAATGAATGCATGAGAAAAAAAAAGAGTGATATAAAATTGAGTGTGTGCAAGAGAGTAAAAAAAGCATAGTAGTGTGCTATGAGGGGAAAAATTTAGAATGTGAAAAGCAAAATATAGACAAAAATAAGAGAGTTTATGCTTTTACGAAAAAAAGTGAGATTAAAAGTGCTATGTTGGCATGGTAGTAACTACTTGTACTTTTATACAAGGATATTTATTTCCTAACTAACAATCTTAACTCTTCCTTACCTAATGTGGTTGTTTCTTTGTTACGAGAATCTGCAAATTTATTTCCTGAGGAAATACCATATGGATTACCTCCTTTGAGAGGCATTGAGCATCAAATAGACTTTAATCTCGATTCATTAATCCCTAATAAACTAGCTGATGGAGATAAACTTGCATAAACACCTATTTCTAACCATTCTTATGATCCTTTGCAAGGAATTGGAGGTCCAATGACTATGGCAAAGACTAAATGCATAGAGTAAACTTTGCAAGGACTAATCATGGAAATGCAAGCAAAAAAGGCTATTCAAAATGAATCAAATGCATTGCCAAGATTGATCACTTTTCTACATTGTGTTAAGGCTAAAAAGAAAGGATGAATAAAGCTTCAAGCCCAATTCACATGTCCAAGATGAATAGAGCCTAAATTGCAGGTATTCATGGGCCTATAGATTAGGATTTTAGATTTTTTGATTTTTTTTTTACTTTTCATGCTTTTAATTTATTTAGATAATTCCTAATTAGATTATGATAAGAAATAGACTTTATCTTTATTGATTAGGATTAAGTTTAGGATTTTAAGTTGTTTAGATAAGTCCTAATTAGATTAGGATTAAGAATAAACTTTTCCTTATTGATTAGGATTTTGTTGTTTAGTTAGGGCTCTACAAATTTTTGGCCTATATAAGGGAGCCTTATTCATGTAATTTAGCATATTTGAATAGAAAAAAAATACTTCAGAGTTTTTTCACTTCATGTGAACTTCTTCTTTGTTATTTAAAACAAGAACTCAATTTGATCTTATCAGGGTAACTTGTGGTGATCAATATTTTTATAACTTTGGTTCTAATCAGTAGGTTTAATTAGGGTCAAGTTCTCTTTGCCTGACTTTGAAGATGATCCTAGGGTTCTAATTCCATCTAATCGGGTTTTAGTTTATGTTTCCATCGTAAGGTTCATATTATTTGGCATCAGAGCTTGGGTTCTTGAAAGTCAGGTGTAATTTATCTTTTAATCTCGTAATTTCTTTTTTTTTCTATTATAGTTCGTGCTTCCACCAGCCAAAAAGAAAGCAAAAAAATAAAAAAAGAAAGTAAAAAAAAAAAGATTGTGTTCTAGTGTTATGTCCCTTTTTCCATCTAAAAAAGGATTGTTATTAGATCTTTCTATTCATATCATACAAAGAACTTTTTGTTCCTCTTCACTGATTTCTCTTCCCTTGATGTTTCTTACTGATTTTGTTTCCTTTCATAATTCTTGTTGATTTCACTTCCTTGTTGATCTGATTAATCAAAGTTATAATAACTTTATTATTGCTTGTTGTTTTAGTAAGATCATTTGTAAAGTTCTTTTTCAAGGGCTTGTAAGGGGAAGTTAAGTGGTAAAAGGTAGGGGAGGTGAGAATATCCTAGAAAAAAGCCAAAATTGAGTAAAACATAAGTGGTTAAGTAACTAATCTTGAGTTTAAACACATAAACTAGTGTGTGAGGAAAATCCATTTTTATTCTTAACAAATTATGTAGGTTTAAAACATGAGTAGTGGAGGAGATAATGGTGAAACTGATATCAAGTTGTTTATAAAGGTTATTCAAGACCAATTCAAGCTTTTAAACATAAGGTTAGATAATTTAGAGTCCCTATCCAATCCTAGATCCTTTAGAAAACATATGGTTAAGGAGGAAGAAGAGGAGGAATCTTATTATGATGAGTAATTCTCAGAAGGGTAAAAAGCCTATTTCAAAACAAGATAGTAATTTGGGTAATAGTAAAATGAAAGTCCTCACCTTTTAAGGGAAAAATGACCCTAAATTATACCTAGAGTGGGAGAGAAAAGCAGAACATGTTTTTGAATGTCATAATTACTCCAAGGATAAGAAGGTTAAACTAGCAGCAGTTGAGTTCATAGATTATGCTAGTATTTGGAGGGATTAATTTGTGATTAATAGGTGTAGGAATGGTAAGAGATCTATTCGATCATGGGAAAAAATAAAGGTAGAAATGAGAAAGAGGTTCATAGCTAGCCATTACTATAGGGACTTGTATAAAAAGTTGTAAGGGTTGACTCAAAGATCCATGAATATAGAGGATTACTACAAATAGATGAAGATAGCCATGATTCGGGCCAGTATAGAGGAAGCCCGTGAGGCAACTATTGCTAGATTCATTAGTGGTTTGAACAAAGAGATAGCTGATGTAGTGGAATTGCATCATTATGTGGAGATGGAGGAATTATTGTATAAAGCTATCAAGGTGGAAAGGCAATTAGAGTCTAAAGGCACTTCCAAATATGGTTTAACTTTTAGCTCTTCTTGGAAGTCAAATTGGAAGAACAATAAAGCTGTCGCAAAACCTAAAGAAGATGCAAAGGCAAAGGATTCAATTACATTCTCCAAAGGTAAAACTAAAACTAAATGATATTCTAAATCACATGATGTTAAGTGTTTCAGGTGTCAAGGATTTAGGCATATTGCTTTTCAATGTCCAAATAAAAGGGTTATGATTGTTATGGATAATGGTGACATAGAAAGCATAAGTTCAAGTGATAATGAAATGCCACCATTGGAGGATTGCAGTGATGTTGACATTGAACAACCCATGCATAGAGATATGCTCATTACCAGGCGTGCTCTTAGCATACAACCTAAGGAAGATGGTGATGTAATACAACATGAGCATATCTTTTATACTAGGTGCCATGTGAATAAAAAGGTATGTAGCATGATTATTGGTAGTGGCAGTTACACTAATGTTGCTAGTACTTTGATGGTTGAAAAGCTAAAGTTGCCTACATTAAAGCGTCCAAGACCCTATAAGCTGCAATGGTTGAATGATTATGAAGAAGTTGAGACGATAAAGCAAGTGTTAGTTGCATTCTCTATTGGCAACTACAAGGATGATGTTCTTTGTGATGTTGAACCAATGCATGCTAGTCATCTACTCTTAAGGCATCCATGGCAGTTTGATAGGAAGGTTACTCATGATGGGTATAAGAATAGATATAGTTCTGTAATGAATAACCGAGTTATTATATTAACTCCTCTCAAACCATTAGAGGCATATAAAGACCAGATTAAGATAGCTAAAGAGTGTAAAATGAAAGAAAAGAAAATGAGTGCACGAGAAAAAGAAAAGCATGATATAAAAAATGAGTGTGTGTAAGAGCAAAAAAAAGCATTATAATGTGCAATGAGGAAGAAAATTCAAAATATGGAGAGCAAAATAAAGACAAAAATAATAGAGTTAGTACTTTTACAAATAAAAGTGAGATTAAAAGTGCTATACTGGCAAAGTAG
>JBBYHO010152944.1:22944-39214 GCA_038382025.1 Adansonia gregorii | reverse complement strand
GAATCTGATTCTTATGCATTAGTCTTATCAATTTATTTCATATCCGAAAAAATCTGATTGCATGCATAAGTCTCATCTATGTACTATCAATTAAAGTAGGCCCAAACAAACAATGCTTGAAAAAATTACAAGTTTGGCAACTTGAATGGAGAATTAATTGCCCTTGTTGATCTCTCCCATCCATTCCGCCCTTATCTTCAGAGGATAAAATCCAAGATAATATTATCATTGCCCATGAAGTCTGTCATGCTCTAAAGAAACACACCAGAGGATCCAAAAATGTCAAGGCTATCGCATTGAACTTGAACAAGGCTTATGACAAAGTTAAATTTGTTTTATTGGAAAATCTCTTCCATTTCTGAGTTAAGATAATTATGATATGTCTGTTACCTTCAATTTTGAGACAAAAGGATCTTCTTTTGCCTTCCTTGTTTATTGTTATTGTAAATGTTCTTTCTCGTTTAATCGAGAATTTGATTTTTAAGGGTAGCTTTCAAGGGCTTAGGATCAATAGAAGATGCCCCTCTCTAAGTTATCTTCTCTTTGCGGATGATTGTTTCATATTCGCTAGTATCAGGAACCAAAATTGAGAAGAAAAATTTTGGATATTTTGCAAAAATTCAAGAATGCTATCAGCCAATCTGTGTATTCTCACCCAACACTATGAGCTACGGTTGACTACTAGAAAATGAATGGGGGGTCCAACAGATGGATAAAAGGTGAGGATATCTTGAACTGCCCTTGATGTGGGGATATAGAAAGAAAGAAGTACTGGGATTTGTTTTTGATAATGTCTGGTGCAAAGTTGGAAGGGTAAGTTATTATCTCAGTTAGGCAGAGAGTTCTTCCTCAAAACGGTGGCCTCTGCTGTTTCGCTTTCATAATCCCTATATTTACGAGGGACTTAACAGGTTCTAGTAGGGTTGGTTAAGTGAAAGTTCATTGGCTATGATGGAGCAGACTTGCTATGGCTAGGACTAAAAGAGGTTGGATTTCAGAGATTTTCAACAAAGCTCAATTAAGAAACGAGGTTGGAGATTATTGAAAACCTAAATGCTTTAAGGGCAAAAATTGCGTAAGGGATCAATTTCCCATATTCATTTACATTTCAAGCTTAAAAAGAGTAAATTATTTAAAAAAAGGCTCAATAGGAAAAATCTTATGGAAGGTATTGAAGTTTTGAAAAAAGAGAGCCAAGGAACCTTTGTAGTGGGAAAAATATTATCCTATGGTACAATAGATGAGTATCATCTCCTCTGTCCTTCAAAGTGTCATCTCCCCCACCAAGAAGTTTGAGTCCCATGTTGGTCAAAAAGTTAGAAAAGCTTGGAAATTAGGCATACGTTAGAGGGTTATTTAACGAACAAGAAGTCAATGCCATTTGCAAGATTTTATTTGGCCACCTAGATAAAGATGAATCATATATTTAGCACTCAGCAAACAACAAGAAGTATATACTGAAGTCCGGCTACCATATGCTTCTTTCAAGCATGGAAGCATTAGTGACTAAGTTCTCTCTAATAAAGGCCACTGGAAGCAAGTTTGGGAGCTGTATGTTACTTCAAATATTAAAAAAATTTTGTCTAGAAAGAAAGCCATGATGTTCTTGCCTCTAATGAAAACTTGTGGATCTAGGTGTGTCATCATATTCCCCGACTTTATTTGACAATTGCCATTCAAGATAGCCAGCATTATTGCTGCCTTATTGAATTTTTTCTAGGTACTGATCATAGGACTAAAGTTATGTACTAAATTTTTTTTAGAAATTTGTAACCTAAACATATGGCCAAACCTGAGGGCTTATGAGATTATATACAGATCATAGGATTGTTGAAATGAGTACGTGACTCGTATGAATATACGAAACTTCGTCTGAAATTCTCTAGTATAAGGGAAAATCCATCCTTAACTTTCTGGATAAGAAAGATATCTTAGCTCCTCCTACTGGACCAAGGCTCCTTTAATGTCTAGTGTGAGTACTGTTTCTAGAAAATCTGACATGTGTCCCTTGAAGCTCTTCATGTAGTCGATGTACATCTACAAAAGCCAACAATCTGTCTAAAGCATCAATGAAGTAAAGGAAAATATTACCAAGCAACATATTATAGATTTTCTATGCAACTAAATCATTTATGCTAGAAAAAAATGACATAAGCCTTCAATTTTACTTAGAGAACAGCTATTAGTTACAACTTAAAATAAAAGATAACTAAATCTAATCGCTGCAATTGATAGATCAAAACCAAATTTTAGTATGAAATTGGATTTTGCATACTTATTAGTGACATTAACTAGTATTTATTGATGTAACAATTTGTGGTGCCACATGGAAGACAGATAGGTGCTTGGATAATGGGCTTGAAAGACAAAAAAAGTTAAAGGGCGTAGGAATGGATACTTTAAGATATATTTTCATACTTAAGTCAATAAAAGTCAGAAGGACAGAGAGATGAATTATACAGGTCATATATGACTTACTTTTAAGTAGACCATTACACCTTTTTATAGTAGTTGCCAAGCGTTCTTCATTATCCAGGTCTCTATGAAGATAGAGTTTACTAGTGGATGAACCTTCTTAGATGAAGATAATGATTGAGTATATCTGAGATATTATCATAAAAGGTTATTATCTTGAGTATACTCCCCTTTATCTAATAGATATAACAATTACCTTCTTAAGGTGTGGATAGTTATAAAGTGAAGATTCACAGCCCATAGAGAAGCAAGTTAAACTTAGGAAACCTAACTACTTAGCAAGCATGTCAACCTTTGGATCAACTAGCGATTTGATATTTGCCATCCCAGATAATTACTATAGTGGCGACCTATAGTGATGCATAGGCCATTGAGATTTAATGCAGAGGGTTGTCTACCTTTAGTGGTGACCTAGAGGTCACCTATCAATGTCGATTAGAAAAGCAAGAGTTTTAATGCCTTTTTTTATATGCGCAGGGTATGTTTGTAATTAATGCTACAGTTGCACAACTCTGCTAAACAATCAACACATGACGTTGCTTTTGAACTGACATAACAACTATGGTTATGTTGGTTGAGTCCCTACAAAAGAGGCTTTATTCAAGATATGTAGCCACATACAAAATTTTAGGTTTTTCTTCTTAGTTCTCTATCCCTTTTTTTGTTAGTGAAAAGTGATATCTCACAGTTTTTTTTCATCGATCTTTATCTTTACAAGGTTTATTTCATTACGTTCTTCATAATACCAGCTAGGTAAGATATCATTTCATTTTTTTTTTTGTTTTGGGTAGATTTTTCATTTTATCGATTTGAAATTGTAGTGGATGGTTTTCTGTTGACCTTGTTATTTTTTGAAATTCATTGCGAGGAAAAGGTAGCTTGAGTTTAATGGCAATGAGCCTATCAGACAATTGTTTGTTGTAGAGAATATTGTTGCAGATGAGTTGAGTGATCGACTGTTCATAAAACTGCCAGAGAAGAGCTCTGCGCTGATGGAACTAGCTCACAAAAAGGTGCAGACCCGCTAATAGAAGAAGGGCAGACTCATAGTTCTGCCATCAAAAAACAAAGAGAGAGAGGTGATGAAATACCTTTTCTAGTTACGAGGCCACTGGTCTAGAGACGCGTTCAGCAGTGCTATAACTATGGCAATCGTGAAGGTGGTGTTAATGGATTGAGGGTTTAACTTTGAACAATATGAAGTGTCTAACATATTATTCTGGTGACTTGTAACTAGAATTAAGGGAAACACTGTACCTTTCTACTTACATATCTTTAAGAGGGTTCTCACTTATCTTTGGAACCCTTTTTTTGAAAAGTGTTTAGCCAATATGGGATATCTCTGAACCAGTTACAACCAAAACGCCTAGGCGATATTTGTAACATATTTCATTATTTGAAAGGAATAAGGGTGGACTCCTTCTATAGAGGTGACTAGAAACTTATTTTCATTAAAGAGATAAGATGAATGCTTATACTATCTTCAATTTACCAGTAAGAAGATGTTGACAGGTATATCATCAAATGCCTACGTCGTCAAAGATCACTTCTTTATTATCAGTAAACAGTCAAGTACTGACTGTGGCTTCTGAGTAGAATGGGATCACTATTCTCTTATGAGCAATATGAAGGTGGCCTTGAAGGAATCGGAGGAAGAACAAAAATAATACTTGACAAATCTCTAATTTAAAGTGAATGATTTCTTGGCCCTAAAGAAAATTCAACAATATTATCTTCGCATCAACGTTGTCCATCTCCTAGAGAATCTTATTCACCCCACCAAGAAGAGGAGCTAAAAAGTGTATCGCCTAAAGAAAATTCAACAATACTATTTTTGTATCGATTTGTCCATCTCTTAGAGAATCTTATTCGCCCCGCCAAGAAGATGAGCTAAAAGGTGTATCATAACTCGTTGTAAGATTTAAGATTCTGGTATCTCTCAGGGGTATACGTTGGTGACAGTTTGATTTCCATAACTTAGTATTTCCTAAATTGAATTATAATTATTTTGGATACTGTTACTTAAGCTACATTAGCAAAACATGAGGCAAGGCAAGTTGCCAACGTGAAAGGAAAGAGCAAAAGGAACATAAAGGTTAGGGATAGCTAGGGCAATCATCCTATTCAAAAAAGAATCTCTTTTTAGTCGATTGTTGCTTCCACACCTTTAATTGAAGTTATAGTTCTTGCCAGTGTTTCTCCCATAGAAGCCACGCTAGTTTCTACAAGTTGGGTGAAGTGTACAGCCTCAGTTATCCTAAGTGTTCCATCATTACCTAGTAGTGTGCCCCCCAAGATGTCTTTACCCTCAAGAGGTGGACTGACCTCTATAGGAATTGACTTCACCCTTGGAGGAATAATTTTTTTCTAAGTGCAGGTTTTGAGTAACGGAGAGGATGCACGCAAGTAAGCGAACAAAGTCACTTACTAATTAGACATGGAGTTCTTATTAACTAGGAATATTGCTATACACTTAGAGTTTATGCTCACTTGTATAGTGGAGGCAACGTTCACCTTTATTTCTAAAGATCATAGTAAAGCTTATGTCCGCAGGCTTTACATACCCAAACTACTCTTTTTCGACAAATACAACCAGTTACCATTAATCATGAGAAAACCCAAAAGGAGGCCATGACCAGTAAAATGAAAGTGCAAAAACTACAAACATAGGTCGATAACTTAGCTCTATGAAAACAAATATCTAATAATCTAACCTTTAAATGCGTGAGAGAAGGCATCAAAATTAAAGGCTGATAATGAGGGCCTGAAGGAGGAACTGGAGCTAGCAAAGACTAATATCAAAAAGTTTTATAAGAAACTAAAGGAATCAAAGAAGACTTTGCCACTCATGACTCGGAGATAATGACTGCGATCGTCTAAACTTTTAAGTTAGAGTTACCAGTGGCGAGCACAGAATCTTAGTTAAAAAAGAGGTCGACCTTCAAAAGATTCTTTTTTGGGTTAATTGGTAACCTGTGGTAATAAGTATGATAAAGTACTTTATATGGTGTGCAACTTCTTAGAAGGCCTTTGGACTTAAAAGATATCTAGTTCTGTTAAATTATTGCTCCACCTGAAGGGTTTGATGTTTTGAGGCCATATCAAAATGATGCATAACAGTTGCACTCTAAAGATAATGCCTTTATTACTCCTACTCTTGTTGAGGAGACTACCAAATATGAAAATGGTTTAAAGGAAGAAGAAGGGAAGAAGGTTGACCAATCAACAAGGGATGATACTTTTAAATGATTGTATTTTAAACTTTGAACATTCAATGTAATTTTTTTTAAATAAATGATATTTGTCTTTATTTGTCAAAGCATTTTTATTGTTTACTTATGCACAATAATTGTTCAATCTCTTGAACATAAGTACGCACTTTTTGCTTTGTATTAGCCTATGTGGCTAGTGCTTTTTTCTTTGTTTATATTGGCTTAGGTGGCCTTTTAACAGGCAACTACCTTTGACTGCCCTTGTATAAGTGGACCATAATCGGTCCTTTCAAGAATTAAAGGAAATTTATATGTTCAATCATTGAAGGAATTTCACAAACTTATAGTCAAATTAACAAAATAGGTTTAAAGTTTACCAATAATATTTTTTAAGTTGAACGGCATTCTAAGTATTCGGCAAATGTTTTCCTATCATGTCCATCAACTTAAATGCACCAAATCCTATAATTTTGGCGACTTAACAAGGTCTTTCCCATTTAGAGATAATTTTTTCCTTTTTCTTGCTTGTCTACTTGCTTCACAGTTTCGTAAGACTGATTGTTGACTTGGATTTACCTACATTTCACTCTTTTGCTATACTATCTAGACATTTACTATACCCTGGTTACTATTCATGTCCTAGCATCTTTTCTGCTTCCTTCCAATAAGTCTAGGTTCATTAAATTAAGGTTGTTGAGTTCATGATTGACATTGACAGTCTGAATGCTTTAGATTTCAGTCTTCGTCAGGATTACTACTTTGATGCTATAGACAAAATTACAGGGTGTGGCACCAGTTGCTTGGCATTCTATCATTTGGATCACTTGTAGGACTCTGGGCATTTCTTTTACCCAAACCCCATTGGCATCATCCAACTTTTTTTTAATGGTTAGAGTATATTTTTATTCATAGACTTGAGTTACCCATTACACTAAGCACAGGTGACTAAAGTAAAGTATGGACTAGGCTTGCTAGAAATTTTTTGCAAAAACCTTGTAGTTTATCCACCTACGATTGTTTCTTGTTATCAGCTACAACGAAGTTTAATATTTCAAATTGATAGACAATGAATTTCCAGATGAAGCTTTCCATGGATCTGTCTGTTATTGTAGCTACGGGCTCTGCTTCCACCCATTTTGTAAAATAGTTACAGACTATTACCACGAACTTCCACTATGATGTCGCCTGTCGGAAGGGACCTACTATTTTGATGCCTCATATAAAAAAGCGCCATGGGCTGAAAATTTGCTTGCTTATTTTCACAGGCTACTGTGGTACCTTGGCCAACTGTTGGCACTTGTCACTCATTTTTACTAGGTTGGGTGGCATCTTTCCTCATGGTTGGCTAGAAGAATTCTTGCTTGAGTGTTTTTTGTGCAAAAGCTATGCGCCTCAAGTGGTTACTGCAGACTCATTCTTGAATATCTCCAAGCATAGAGTTGGCTTCGCTTAGGTCCAAGCACCTAAGCAAAAGATAGGTAAAAGATTTCTTGTATAAAATGCCACTAATAATAAGGTACCCGGTAGCCTTTTATTCCAACTATCTTTTTCGGAGTGGATCATTTAAGTTGTATTGGTTTGAAGGAACACCATTATTGATGTCATTGAGTTATTAGCAACATCCGTGATGAATTCGTGGACATATCAATCATAACTTAGAGTTTAGATGAATTTAAATAGAATCATTCCTTTGTTTATAACTTTCAAGCTACTCACCATTTTAGATATTGAGTTGGCAGTGGCATTCTGCTCATGAAGGATCTATTCAAATATGATCTAATTAAAGGCAAAGGCGAGCATGGAGATTATGTCATGGTATTTGGCTAATGTTTGATCCTTAACTTCATACTTTCTATTAATTTGGTTTGCCACCACTTGAAAATATGTATAAGTCTTCAAGTAAGTAGTTTTGAGGCTTTTTATCGGTTTTATCCCTAATATGAGTGCCTCATATTCGACGGTATTGTTTAAGGTAGAGAATTCAAAGGATAAGGAATAATGTCATTTTTACCCTCAGGGATCGATTAAGAGAATACTGCTGCTCGATTTTTTTCGAATGATCTGTCATCATATAGCTTTCAACACCTCTCATTGCTACCTCCCACTCTTAGACTTGCAACCATCAAATTGCCAGGGTTTTCTTTTACCATAGATTTTATGATAACTTGTTATGATTCAATGGGCCTTGAGAACGAGTATTCAGCAACAAAGTCAACTAATGTTTATGCTTTGATTGCCTATTTCAGACAATACGTTAGTTCAAACTTGCTTGGCTAGATGCTACGCTTAATCATTCTTTCAGCTTAGTTAACCTTCTACATAACATCTTTTAAAAGTTAATCCATAATCACCGTGATAGGGAGTGCTTGGAAGTATTAACATAATTTCCTAGCTATAGCTAGGAATGCATAGTCTAACTTGTTTATCGTTGTATAAATTGTTTCCCCTGCTTGGAGTGCCCTATTTACAAAATCAATAGGTTGCTGCATCTCATTATCCACTTTTACTGAAACAACAACAATCATTTTCTTCGATGTGGTAAGATAAACAATTAAGGGATCATCGGGTAACGGGCTTTCCAATAAAGATGGCAAGCAAAGGTAGTGCTTCAATTATTTAAATGCTTGTTAACATTCTTCTATCCACTTATATATAGTGGTTACCCTATGTAGCTTAAAGAAGGGCAGACATTTGTCAGCCAACTTTGAAATAAAGTGGTTGAGTGCCATAATTCTTTTTGTCAATCTCTATATTTTCTTTGTTGATTTTAGTGGGGACATTTCCAAGATTGCCTTAACCTTTTTTATGTTTGCTTTGATTTTTTTTGGAAGAAACCATACAACTAAATAAGTTCCCCATTACTACTATGAATGTGCATTTTGAAGGATTCAACTTCATGTTATGTCTTTGAAAGATGTTAAAGGTTTCCTTGAGATTAACAGTATGTTGCTCGATCAACACACTTTTTATAAGCATGTCATCAATGTAGACCTTCATAGATCGCTTGATCTGATTTTTGAAGTTCTTAATAGGTGGCCTCTGTATTTTTAAGCCTAAAGGGCATAATTTTACAGCAGAAAATCCCTTCCTCCATGATGAAATATGTTTTGGCTTCATCTCACGGATTTATTTAAATCTACTTGTATCCAAAGAAAACACCCATGAATGAAACAAACCGATGTCTTGCTGAAGCATCGATGAGGTGATCTATTGTTGGCAATAGAAGCTATCTTTGGGACAAGCTTTATTAAGGTCAATGAAGTTAACAAATATTTTCCATTTGCCATTTGGTTTTCTCACCATCACCACATTAGTAAGCCATTCTGGATATATTACTTTCTTTATGTATCCTACAGACAAGAGGTTTTAGGTCTCTTCTCTAAGTGCTCGAATCCAATATGATGCAAAATTTTGCTTCTTTTATTTCACTGATTTAGCATGTTAGTTGATGTTTAATGTGTGCATTATAATGTCAATATCAATGCTAGCCAATTCAGTCGCTACGCAAAGATGTTTGCATGTCATACAGAAAGTTGATAAAGTTGTTTTTGGCCTTCGATTCTAAAGAACTTCTAACAGTTATTAATATCTCTAGGTCTAACAAGTACAAAGATATTCTCATTGTTTCCTCGGTTAGCTAAGGCTTTGGATAATGAAAATCATCACTGATGTCCAAGCTTTCAAAATCTAAGGCAGTCGAACTAGTTGGCATTATTATATTGATCGATAATCTACTCCTTACTAAAGCTTCAGTGTCTTCGTCAATGGCATTACCACTTTTTTTGGTCATCTCTATAGACATTAGATGGCAACATCAGGTAGTTATCTGGTAACCTTCATATATCCAACTTCTATTGAAGTCAAAAATGACATTATATACTGATGATTGGTTGATAACTAAAAAGTCTACCATCATAGTTATAGTGTTTTCTCTGTCATCAAGGGTGACTGGCACGATGATGGAGCTCTTCAAAGGTATTGGTTAATTAACAAACCCGTATATTGGTAAAGATGGGTGCAGGTGACTACTACTGTATCCCATTTTCTAGAAGGCATTCCATTAGAGGATTTCAACTACACTACTATTGTTAACCAAAATCCCATCTACATGATTATTTTCGATAACGATAAATAGAACTATTGGTTCATTTTTATTATCAGTGTCCAATTCATCATCATTGTCACTGAAAGTAACCTTTTAGTTATCCTATCAAACCCTTTTGGGGTACGTATCAACCGCCATAACAGACCGTAAGTGAGACTTCCTCTTGGACTTACTACTCACCCAACATTCATTGCTTCCAATGATTACCTTAATCATGCCTATTACTAGGCATTTCTCTGAAGCTTTTTCTTGATGTCAGTCTGGCTAATAAGATGATTCATCATTGTCCTTCTTAACGAATTGGTTGATTTCTCCTTTCTGAATTGAAGCTTCAATAGTATTTTTTAAACTGATATATTTCTTTGTTGCATGGCCAATATCATCATGGAACTCACAGAGTTTACTTGTGTTTCTATGACTCTGTCAGCCTTCATAGGCAGCAATCGTTTTACTAGATTGTCCTATATGATGGCATATGGGATATATGTTCTGCTGGTATTAACGAGTGTATAGGTGTCATCTTTATTACATGGGGAAGCCCAATCCTTTTTTTTTTTGCTTGCTTATATTTGGGTTGCTGTAGATGTAAACTTGCTCTCTTGGTGGCTATCTGTCTTACTTCTTTAAGGGAACCGATCTATTTTTTTCACATTCACTAAAAGCGATCTGCTCATTATTCTCAGTCAACATATTTAAACTTGCGATTCATGATTTTGGTGTCCTCGGCATCAACATACTTTTGTGCTTTCTCATAAAGTTGATATAATTTTGTCGACTGAACATCTGTTAAGGCATCCTTCAAATGCTTATGGCACACCTTAGAAATGAATGCCTAGATGGCCCATTCGTTGTTTAGGTTTTTGACCTCTGATGTGTCTACATTGAAGTACTTGATATACTTGCGAAATGTCTCGTCTGGATTATGTTTTACAATAATTAAGTTAATTACGATTCGACAACTGCCAAAATGAGCTAGGAACTATCTGCCTAATTAGTCAAAGTTTAAAATAGATCTTGGCTTGAGGGAGTACCACCTGTTTAGGTAGGTCCACAAGGCATACTTAGAAACACTTGGCATGAAACAGTGTCAAGGATGTCTTGAAGGTTTTGAAACACTTGAAGTGATTCAAATGATCCGCGGTATCTACCATACCATTATATATGTCTGGTGAAAGCTTGATTTTCTTAAAGATTGGTACTTGTTAGATGGCCAAGGATAACGGGTTGTGCTCGGCATCTAGTCATTCCCAATCATCTTTATTTGGTTACTTTAAGTTTTTTTTTTCTCCTGTTGAAAGGCCAACACCTAGTAGGCCAAAATGAGATTTTATATAGGTCGATCAACCTTTTTTTGCCTTCTTGATTGATCATTTTCGGTAGTTGAATAAGAACTTTCTTGGATTTCATCGCTCTTTCTATTTTTTGTTGATTCCTTGTGCTTAAGCTAGAGTGTTTAAGCTGAGGTTTTTGATGTTAGAGTGAGCAGATGGTTGATTTTGGCGATCAGTTTGCACTTGTAAAAGCTAGTTAATCTGTTATTGTTGCTATTATATGATGGCCTATTTGTCATTAATACTTATTGATGTTGTTGCTAGATGAGGACCTGTTGGGCCACTATTTGAATCATCAATGCTTGGAATTGAGCAAGATAATGACCCTGTAGGTTTACTTGGGGTAAAGTGGGCATAATACGATATTAGGGTAGCGACATGCTTGCTATTACTAGATTTGTCAACTGTATTGTTGGCAGGTTGACAGTCGGTATGTTCAGGATATTTGCTTCGACAATGGTAACACTCAAAAATGACAGGCTTTCAAGGATATGGGTAGTCAGATCAGGTGCAGCATATTTCTGTTGTAGTGATGGCGAGAGGGAGGCTAGGAGATTTTGAAAGTAATCAAATTACTGAAGCCAGGCATTAAGAGTGAAAGGTATTTGAAAATAGGGAAGGGCATATGGGAACGTAGGTGATACAAGCACCATTGTCACAGTTATGGAAAGGAGTCTCGATGTCATAGCAGAACCAAGAGTTATGTGGTCGAGCAAGGAACCGATAAGCGGTTGACTTGTTGCAGAGATGGTTTGGGTGGAAAGAACGGGCTCAGTTGTCTGGGATGCCATAGTTTTCTCTTATGTCGGCTAAGGGTTGTTGAAGTTTCAAATGTGGAAGCATGTCATTCCCACAAACGACACCAATTTTTGATGCAACAATCTGTAGTGACATGCGGAAGACAAATAGGTGCTTGGATAATAGGCCTGCAAGACAAAATAAGTTAGAAGGTGTTGGAGTGGGTACTCCAAGATGTACTCTGATGCTTAAGTCAGTAAAAGTCGAAGGGGGGGAGAGATAAATTATACAAGTTGTATATAACTTACATTCAAGTAGACTATTACACATTTTTAAAGTAGTTGCCAAGCATTTTTTATTATCTAGGTCTCTATGAAGATAGACGTTACTAGTGGATAAACCTCCTCAGATGAAATAATGATTGAGCATATCTGAGATATTATCATAAGAAATTATTATCCTAAGCATATTCTCTCTTATCTAACAAGTATAATAGGATTCATAAGTGAAAACTCTAATTGATATTTTTGTATTCTTTAGAAGATAAGCTTCTAAAATTAACATGGATAGCAGTTCTTTCATAAAAAAGAGGTTGATTGTTGTATGATTTTGTGAAGATAAATAATCATCCCACTAGGATTGGTTGATTTTTACTACCGAAATTCTAGCTTTATTTGAAATAAACAAAATATACTCAAAAACTACCAATCCAATGAATTCGACCAAGAACAATTTTCGTCCTTGCTCCTTTCAATTCAATGGTAATTTTTGGTTCTACAACCATCAAAGATCACCTCTGGCTGAAGGAAATATTACTCGGAGTAATGGGAACTGAAGGCTCGTTTTCAAATCAGAACCACAATTATGGTGCATCATATCAGCAAAAAGTCATTTGTCAACTCCATGATCATCCTGGACATATAGCAAAAAAATGTTTTCGTGCCAATTATTTCTCTAAATATGAAACAGGTACAAACTTCACTTCAGCAAAGCCAAACGATCAAGCTAGGTTATGGATTCTGCAGCTTCACATATTGTTACTAATGATTTGCAGAATTTATCTCTTTATACCAATTATGATGGTCTAGTTGAGATAATAGTTGGTAATGGATCAGGTTTGACATATCCCATGCTGACCCTACTTTATTCTCATTTAATTCCAATTTATTTGAATTATCTGATATGATTTATATGCCATCTCTTAAAAACAATTTGATATCAGTTTCACAATTTTGTAAATCTAATAATGTCTCTGCTGTATTTTTTCCACCCCATTTTTTGGTAGAGGCATTAAGCACGAGGGTGACTCTTTTGCAAGGGCAGAACAAGAATGATGTCTATGAATTGCTTGAGGTTGTTTAGATTCCACATTTCTCCCCAACAATGCTAACAATCTCCAAAACCAGTGCGGTAAAATGGCATCAAAGGCTTGGACACTCTTCTAATGGCATTTTTTTGAACTTTTTAAGTCCTTTTCCTTGACATGTTCTTCACTCTCTAGTATTGATTCTCTTTGTAATTCTTGTGAGTGCAATAAGTCATAAACCGCCTTTTCCTCACAGTAGCCTCAAAAGTAAAAAAACCTCTAGAATAAGTGCACACTGACGTATGGAGGCCAACTTTAGTGACATTCATGGATGGGTTTTTTTATTATGTTATTTTCGTTGATCACCTATCAAAATATGCATGGCTTTATCTAATGAAAAATAAGTCGAACATTTATTTCATCTTTTCCAACTTTAAAGCAATTTTTGAGAATTTTTTTCAGACATCCATCATAACAATTTATTCTGACAATCGTGGTGTATCGTACACTAGCCAATCTTTTTAGCGCACACAGCATTTTTCATCTCCAAACACCTATACATACCCCCAGCATAATGGGACTGCTGAAAGGTTTCACAGACAAATTGTTGAGACTGGACTAAATTTGCTTCATCAGGCTTCACTGTCATCTAAATTTTGGTCCCATGCTTTTCAAACTGCTACATGTCTTATTAAAAGGTTACCTACACCAATACTTGATGCAAAATCACCATTCGAAACTTTATTTCGGGAACCCTCTAACTCTAACTATAATAAATTACGAGTTTTGTGGTGTCTATGTTATCCTTGGTTAAAGCTGTTGAAAAATAATTTGATATGTTTTAAAAATCTTTTTAGAGTGTCCAAGTTCATTTGTCTTTTAATTATTTTGAATGTAGAAATTCATTGGATATGTATGTACAAGGATTAGGGAAATGCATCAATTAAATGTAATTCATGTATGGATTAAGAACATGTATAAGACTAATTATGGTACATGTATAGGTTTTTAATAAGGTTCATATAACAAGTCAGTCACCTAGTGCACCTATATATATCCCTTTGATGTTGAATGAAATCAATCAATCCAATTCTTCATAAGAAATCCTCTAACCTTCTAAACATTCCTCTCCCTCATTTTTCCTTCAAAGCCATATGCAAACCATAAGCTCGAAGCAAAATCTAGCCCTTGTCTTTTTCTTGGCTACTCTCCCAATCTAAGTGCTTTTCAAGTGTTATAACTTGTTATCTCATAAGATATATCTCTCGTCATGTAAATTTTGATGAAAATAATTTTCTTTTTGCTTCTTCTTATTCATCCACAACATTTACATCTTTACTTTCTCAATGGGATTCACACATATCCACTGTTGTAGTTTTCGACCCACCTATTTGTTCAGTTCCTATGTTGTCTGCACCATCTCCAACTTAAGAGAGAACACATGTGAACTCTAGCACAAACTCTTGCAATTCAACGTCATCATCCTTAAATATGCTGCAGGTAAGACACTCTCTTGCTCAACTATTTTATCTATATTATCTTCGTCCTCATCCTTATCCGAGTCCACTGCATCAGCAACATCTCCAAACCCACCTAGACTACCATCACCTCCATAACGCACACATCAAATGGTAACCCGATCCCAAAATTTTTAAACCAAAAAAAAAATGTTTGTTGTAACTAAACATCCCATGCTATCCTCTCTTGAGCCAACATATCTTTCTCAAACCTTAAAAGATTCAAATTGGAAAGCTGCCATGGAGTAGTTTAATGCACTGATTCAAAATGGAACATGGGGATTGGTAGAACGTACTTCCAAACAAAATGTACTTGGTTGTAAGTGGGGTTTTCAAGTGAAAAAAAACTCAGATGGTACTGAGGCCAGGTATAAAGCTCGGCTAGTTGTAAAGGGGTTTCATCAACGTCCGGGTGTTGACTGCACAGATTCATTCAGTCTGACTGTTAAACCCAGGACAATACGGACTGCTCTTTGCATTGTTTTAAGCAAGGGGTGGACACTTCATCAACAAGATGTCAATAATGCCTTCTTGTAAGGCACCTTACATGAGGAAGTTTACATGTCCCAGCCACCAGGTTTTATTAACTCTTCATTTGCTTCTCATGTTTGTCAATTGAAAAAAGCTATTTACAGTCTTAAGCAAGCCCTTCGAGCTTGGTGCAAAGAACCGAGTTTATATCTTATTGACTTTGAATTTCTGAATACTGCTTCGGATGCATCACTCTTTGTATATTCTAAGATGTAGTGCTTGCTTATTTCCTGGTAAATGTTGATGATTTGTTGTTTACCGGGAATGATGCATCCTTTGTTACTACATTCATTCATCATTTTTCTGCTCCTTTTTCCTTTAAGGATTTGGGTCATTTGAGTTATTTTCTTGGTGTTGAAATTATCTCTACTCCAACTGGTATATTTTAAGTTAGCATAAATACATAGCAGATCTCTTGGAAATGTTGCATAAGAACGGTGCCAAAGAAGTATCAACACCACTTGCAATAAGAACTACATTACCACAGCATGATGATCCCTTGACTGCCGATTCAACTCAGCATAGACAGTTGATTGGAGCACTGTAGTACTTATCTTTTACAAGACTAGATGTTGCTTATGTTGTCAACAAATTATCTCAGTTCAAGCATGTGCCTTCCAGAGTTCATTAGAGTTCATTAAAACGGGCGCTATGTTATTTAAAAGCGATAGTACACCCTGGCTTTTTTCTCAGACGAGGTTACATGAATTTTCTGATTTGCACAGGGCAGGAAATGTGGATGATCGAACATCCACTAGGGCTTATTTGGTATACTCAGCAAGCGGAAAACGGTAGCAAGGTCATCAACAGAGGCAAAGTATTGTGCCATTGCTGCGTCAGCAGCTGAAATCGCCTGGGTTCACAATCTTTTGTATGAGCTGCGTATTCCAATCTCTAAGCCACTAGTCATCCTTACTCATAACGTTAGCACCACATGTCTTTGTGCTAATCCTATTTTTCTTTAAGGTCCAAGATTGGTGTCTCTTCTGAAGCCAACATCTCAAGGGTTTGTGGGGGGGGGGGGGGGGGACTAAAAAGGACAACCAACCGTACTC
>JBBYHO010152944.1:0-22934 GCA_038382025.1 Adansonia gregorii | reverse complement strand
CTCCTCCCCTCCTCCCCCCCCCACCACAAAGGATAATCAACCGTAATCTCACTTGTTTAATCTTATCACCTTGTACATTTGTTTAGATCGGATCTCACTTATCTGAGAAAACTCTTGTAAACCTTATCTTCACTTTGCATCCTGTGTATATATATTGTTACTCATCATACCAATAAAATTAACCTAGCTTTTCACTCTTTCACTGCAATAGTAACATTTCTATTTATAATTTTGAAAGCAGCAAGGAAAAAAAATATAAACCATAGTAATTTGCTATGCTCGTGGAGCAAGGCTTATAAGAAATATAAGCATTTAGTAAAGGGAGTAGGCACTGTTCTTGTTTCACCTAAAAGCTGATTAGTTTCGATTGAAAGTTAATTAGTCCTGATTGATTAATCAGAGAAAAAGAAGGGCTAAAATAAATTAATTCAAGCTACTCATTTTTTAAGCATTTCAACGAATTAAAAAACGCACAAATATTTGGAGCTCTTAGCTTTCAATTCTTCTGAAGGAAAGTTTTCTGTTCTTTTCAAAGAAAAGAAAGGAAAAACATGATTTTCCTTTTTAATTAGGCAATGGTAATGGTAAAATTAATTAATAGTAGTTTTTTCAATAAACTATGAACAAAAAGATTTTGATTTTTTACCCCTTTAATCGAGAAGAAAAAATAAAGGTGATTTCTTTTTTTTTTTTTTGATTAGGTTACAGAGTTAATGCATGGAATAAATTAAACAGTAATTAACATTCTTTTTCAAAAAAAAGGTCAAATTTATCTCTTTTTTGGTATTCAAGGTGATTTTTGTTTAATTATTATGAGATAATAATTTGTGATCGTAAATACGTAGCGTCAAATTTTTGTGACAGTTCGTGACATATCACCTAAAATAAGTTATGACTTATAAATATATTAATATTAAATTTTTAAAAAATGAATAACTACACTAATCCGACCTGATAAAAATTCCATTCGAATTAATTTGATTTTGTATGATTTTCGATTTAATTTTTAAAAATCTAAAATATTATATATTAACTATAATTTTTTTTAAATCAATTTGAATCAAACTATTATGACCCTAATATAGTAACGTGAACGACCATTTACAGAAATAATTTGACATTGACAATGCCGGTCTATAGAGTCCATAAGGAATTTGATTTGCACCATAAAATTCCCATGGCAACCAACCATCAAATTTGTAGCAATAGTAATTTTAGACAAGGCAATTCGTGTTATTATATCATATTTTATATTATATTTTGCATTATATTTTATTTTTGATATGATACGATTACTTGATATAGGAACACGGTGCGATTAATTAATCGTGTCAAACTTTAAAATAAGAACATGATACATTTTACATTTATGTTACACGTAACATAACACGATTATGATACGATTAAAATTGATCTATTTATATCTAATACGACTTGACAAGATTACAACACAAATAACACGATTAATATGAATAACACGAAAACGCAATTAAGATACGAATTATACAAAAACACGATTTGGAATTAACATAAATATTGTCAATCAATCTACCAATCAACTTCTTTATCCTCCGTTTTCAAGCTATTTTACTTTCTAGCTATCTATTCACAAATTACAAATTATAAATTATAAATTACAAATTACAATTCACATCATTAAGAGCCATAATTTTAAAATATATAAAAAATTTATTAAAATTAATATAGTAGCATATTATCATTAATTAGTACTTTTTATTTTTCAATTACTAATTTATTATTTACCATTAATAATAATGACTTAGTAGCATGTTGCAAATACATAATTATCTTAATAATTTAATATAAGATTTAAATTATGAAAACCTATTTTACTATTAATTAATAAGATTGGGCCTATAATTTAATTGGTTTATAAAGTGATGATATATTATTCTTTATATTATATTATATTATATTTAAATAATTATTTATAAATTATAATCATAATATATTAAAAATTACATAAACAAATCATGTTGGCTATATTTAACTTTTATCTGAACAATTATATTATTATTAATAACTAAAATAAAATAGATATTAATTAAATATTTAAAATAGTTTTATATATTAAATAAGTTTTTTAATTAAAAGTTTAAAATAATATTTATAGGTTATATATATTATATAATTATATTAAAAATTAACGTATTATATATAGTTATTAATTTAAACGTATCTATTCGTTTATGACATATTAAACATATTAACAGATACGGTAGATACGATTATACGTTTACGATATAATTAATTAAATTTATCTTAATCATATAAACGGGTAAATATAATATGATTATATATTTATGATATGATTAATTAATCGTATCTTAACTATATTTTACATATGTTATATGTGTTTTATAAATTTATAACTTAAAAATTTTATATCATAAATATATCGATATTATTGTAATATAAATTATGATTATATAAAATCTATATATAATTAAAATATATCATGTATATATGTCTTATTTTTGTGCATTATGTTTAAAATTATTATAAGAAAGTAATTTTAAAAAAACGAAGGGCGTCGGTTTTATGCAAATAAGGGGAAGTTTGTAAGAGGGTTTGGCCCCATAAACACAAGCCCTGTGCAAGCCAGCTTAGCTCCATCCCGATGAGTGACATGGTGATGGCAGACATGCCTGTCAGGGTCAGGCCCGAGCTCGATTCCCAAAATATCCCCATTCAACGTTTCACTGTAACCATTCGTTTTTATGTGGATTTACCCTTCCTCAATATGATTAAATACTCATTCCAAAATGAAGGGGCATATCAGTCCCAAACTCACAGCAAAACTAGAGTTAGTTGAAGAAATAAGCAGGCAAAGGCCGAGCAGTGACAGTGACAGTGACAATGACCACCATCCGGCCTAGCACCCCAAAGCGAACATCCAACCTTTAGTAGCGCCCAATGCACTACCCTTCTCTTCCAAACAATCTCACAGTTAAAAAAGAAAGTCATATGTAAGAGTTTAAGTCATATATATATATATATATACACAGATGTAAGTCATACAAAATATGAGCAACATGAAATATTAACACCCAGTGGACAAATAGTTGATGACGTAAACGTAAAATAAACAACATAATTTTAAAAAATTTAAACTTAACCTTATAAGTTGATTTATTTGACTGAAACAAACGTACAATAAATAACTCAATTACAAAAACTCAAATCTAACTTTAAAAATAAATTTATTTAACGAGACCAGTAATAATACTTTTCGAGTAGCAATGGAAAAGACGAAAAAGAGCCAAACCCAAATCCTATATTCTCTAAACAAAAACAAAGACACAGCCCGTTTCAGATTTGCAGGAGTTTGAAAGTCAGTCTTGTTTGTTTTTCTTCTAGTGCCAAAAAAACAAAGTGCTTTAAAAGAAAAAGAAAAAAAAAAATGAAGATGTGTTATGTGGGGAAAGCAACAAAGATCTTCATTTTCATAGTGACAGTGTTGGTGGTATCAGGTCTTGTCTTGGGACTCGGGCTGTTTCGTCACGGCCTCCAAAAGTCACACAAATGCTCCGGTGACTCTTGCCCTTCTTCATCCATCGTCTTCCCCACCCCTAATGCACCACCACCACCACCCTCTTCCTCTTCCTCTTCCAGCCCCCCTCCTCCCCTCATTGGGTCTTCTAACCAGCCCACCTCGCCTACATCCAACCCTACCCCCAGCCCACCACCACCAACGCCACCTAGCCCACCCACTGACTACCCTACTCCTACTCCTCCACCTCCGCATCCTAACAATGACCCAAATCCTCCACCACAATTCCCTCCTCCTTCTGCTCCTCCACCGCCCGTTTCAACTGCAGTGTTGGCTGTGCCCCCCTCCAATCAGCCCACTCCGATACTGGTGGCTCCAGGTCCTGTGCATGCTTAGATTAGCTGGTTGGTTCTTTTTTTTTTTCTTTGAAAAAGAATTATATGGCCTTTTTATTTTGTTTCTACTTCCCATTTTATTAAATTAAATAATTCTTTCTTGAATGGATTGTATAGTGGTGAGATTAGCAGATTCGGATTTGGATTTTGATGAATGATAAATTTTTGTTAGTACAAATTTTTTTTTTTTAAATCTATAGTAATGCAATGGTGGATTTTTCGCTTTGTTACCAATACTTGGAATTTTTGTAAATTTACGTTGCACAACCGTCGGTCAAAAGTGGTGGAATTCTGCGTAATGTCTGCCAAATTGTCAAAAAAAACAAAAGTGTCTACTGGTTTGACTCCATTGTCTAATCCCAATCCAAAAAATAAAAATAATTACAATATTAATTGGATTAATTTTAGCTAACTATAACTGATAGTGCCATTGTTGTAGGCTAGCTTGGGTATCCAAACACGCCTTTAATACTCTTTTAAAGTTTGTATTCTCAGGGATCTTTGAGTTGGGTTGTGGGTGCTTTGCCATGTTGCAACCATATCTCGTTGGTTGAAAGAATCTATGGTTTCGTTAATCACTGTAAGATCTTTAGTTTTTGTTCAAAGAGTTCTTCAATATTTCATGGGATTAAATGAAATTGAATTTTATTTTCTAATTTCTTTTAATTTTATAATGAAATTCGTAAATTTTTTTTTTAAATTCAATCATATTGCTTTTTTAAACAAAAATCAATTAAAATAAATATACAATAGAAAACTTTATAATTGTTATACCCGCTTAGTTGGCGACCGCCAGGTCGAAAGATCACGGCCGATCGTCACTATTCCTTAAGGCGATCGCCTTGTAATCTCTGACACATCTGACGACGCTTTAAATGCAGAATTAACACCTACAGGAGAGGCGGCCAACTTGTCGGGCCGACCACTAGGCAGATAGCTCGGCGTGAGTCACATCACCATCAAATCATCTGTCAATTATATCCCCACAATACTTATAAAAGGGGAAGCAAACCAAGAGGTAAGGATCTTCTTCCCTCAGCTCTCCCCTGAATCTCCTTGAGTATACTCTAAATACCCAAACACTGATTTAACCATCAGAGTGGGCCCTTGGAGTACCAACTCCGACACCTTTCTGATTTTCTTTGTGTTGCAGGACCAGAGGCGACCTCAACGATCCTCATGAATAATCAACATTAACAAAATATTTAGTAAAATATTTTATTCTTCTTTTTACAATAAAAAATTAGCAATTTAACGTAATGATAAAATTCGATATTAAAATCATGGTATAACGATAAATTTTGCCGTAATCTCGCTTTCACGATCCCCGGTCAGCTCAAAATTGCTAGGCTGTAAATAAAACATATGATCACTGCTCACCTCAAAACCTAGTTCATAAATAAAACAGTTGTATCCTTTCGGCTTTGATTCGTAGAGTGAAAATTTTTTGAAAAGATGGGAAAATAAAAAGAGAAAAAATAAAAAAAAAATATTTTTATTAGTATGCTTAGTAAGAAAAATAAAAAAAATAAAAAAAAGTAATTTTTTTCTCGTTACTTGATTTTATTAAAAAATAAAAAAATAAAAAATAAATTATTTTATTATTATATTTATTAAAAGTTAAAGATAAAGAAATATAATTTAAAAAATTGATTGATAATCTTGTAAATATATCTACATCACACGCAACACTCTCATTTTCATTTTTTTTTTAATTTGAAGCAATTTGTTTTTATTAATAGGTATGAAAAATGATAATATTTTTAATTTTCTTTCTTTTCACTTTATTTTTCAACTAAGTACACCTAATATTTATTTTCTTTCCGATTTTTCACCCTCCTCTATCAATTTTTCTACCTTTTAACCCAACAAAGTATACCCTTTAAGTTATTTGAGTACGATTTTAAAAAAATTAAATTCAATTTGAGCGTTTTGACTGAGATTTGAGTTTGAATAACTCAAATTATTGAATAAATTAAATTTGAGTATTTTAATATATAACTTTTCGAGTGTAATGAATTTGTAAAAAACACGGAGAAGTGAGATTATTTCAACTCGCAAGCCAAAACACAAATTACAATTTTCACTATGCAACGCAAAGACAACTCTTCGGCAAAAATCGAACTCAAAATCAAATTTTATTATGAATTGAACCAACTTGCTGTCTGTAGTTCATTTTAAAGGGGAAAAAAATCGAAAATGTTTACTGTAGTTTGCTTAAGAAAAAGGAAAAACACAAGCGGGTTTAACTTGATTGTGGACTTTTTTAAGAGGAATCGACAAGTCAGGCACACAAAATTCTATTTGTATAATAGATTGGTTTTAAGTAAAATCTGTTGCAGAACTATCTATTTTTTAAATATTATATTTTGTATATATACATATGTATATATCATGTTTCGTGTTTTTTTAGCTGTGTAAATATATATATATAATAAAAATTATTAAATATGTTAAAATTTTATTTTTGTATTTATTACATACATTACGTCTGCATTGTATTTTTATATACTATTTCATGTGTAATATTTTCTAATTGAACCTCTTCGTATATTTCTGTTTTGCATTGTATTCAAACTTTAAATTGCTTAAAAAAATCAGTGGAAAACACATAAAATATAATAGATGTAGGCTTTTAAAAATAAAGAAAAAAAACTATTATTGACGTTAATATTTAAATTTTAAAATTATTAAATATTATTTTTAAAAATAATTGAATAAATTTATATAATTAAATTGTATCAAAATTTTAAGGAGAAGATAGGCAGAATTCATTTGTGATGATCCACTCTAAGATCTCGGATGAGAATGTACCTTTACCTTTTGTTGCTACTTGGCAGCCAACGGGATCCCTGCATTCCCTTTCTTTAACTTGCGTATTTAGTATAGCATTGTTTAGATAGAAGATGGGATTAATTTTAATGAGATTAAAAATAATAATTATTATAAAATTAATTATTATAATTGTAAGATTAAAATTAATGATAAAATATATGTTTGGATTTAATTGTAGTAGTGAGAGTGACAGTGATGATAATAACAAAATAAAATGACTATTAAAGCCATTAAATTAAAATGGATGCATATATATATATATACACAATAAATAATTAAAAGTTATTTATATTGTATTTATATTAATATAACATATATTCAAATTAAATTTATGTTGAATAATAATTAAAATTATTGAAATTATATTTATGTAAAAGATAAATTAATAAAATAAATAATCTAAAAAGAGTAAACATTTGAATAAAATTTAATAGTTATATTTTTTATTATTTATGCAATTAATTATTTTTAATTAATTATATTAATTACATAATAATAAAATAAACCATAATTAATTTATTATATAATAATATATTTATTAACTATGTTATATAGATTTGTACAAATCTTTAAAAAAAAAAAAAAAAAGTCAACAAACAGGGTGTTCCCGCACTGTTGAATGCCTTCCAACTGGAAGGCATTTTAACCCACTGGAGACTAAAGCTCGAGCGAAAGTAAATGGCTCCAATAAACATTGTTCACTGTGCTGGTGTCTTGATTGCACAATGGCCTCGTTTGGAATCGGGGCATTTATATTCTTCACTAAAGGAGTAGGAAAAAAATTATAATTAGTTGCGGTGGATCTGAGACTTTCAAATTGACTGATCTAAATCACAAGTTATATCTGCAGTAGCGAAGGGATCTCGACCAGAACCACATGGATTCCTCTCCATGCCACTTGAACACGTTGTTTGAGTTGCAATTATGTGAAATATGGACTGAATATGCGAAACTCGCGAGCAGAGGATTTTGATTTGAGAAAGTGATAGCAGTTGTTAGCACCTTTCATCTTTTGTTCATAATTTAACTATGACTTAGCTAGTTGCAAGAATTGCACTTACCCAAATATTCTCAAGAAATTAATGTCAGCTAGTCGTCTAAGCGAGAGGTGTATACACACACACACACACACACAAACATATATGAATTAGGGTTCTTCCTGCATGATAAGTCGCAAAGATCCAATAAAAAACTATGTGATGCACTCAGATCAAGAGGTTAGAAAGAAAAGAATTAATAGTGTAGAATCAAAGAATCATATTAGAGAGAACATAGTAAGAGGAAGGAAAAAAGAAAAGAGAAGATTCAGAGAGTTTAGGAGAAAGAATGAATTGTATATTCTCTTCATAGCTCCCGCAATTGCAAGCACCGTTGTATTTAAAAACTAGTGTTCTTAAAATGCTGTTGAATGAAACAGAATAATAGAATTAACATGCTGTGTTTTTAAATGCTGTGTTCAGCAGACCTATAAAATGCTGTGTTTAGCTCTTGAAAGTGCCTGCATTAGTACCCTCCTGTGCAAACAATCCTTGTCCTCAAGGATTGAAACTTGGGAACCTTTACTGTAGCTCATGAAGAATTTTCCAGGAAGCATCCTCAAGGAATGTATTAGTCCATCGAATCAAAGTTCAGCTACTTCTCGGTTCCCTGTTTTCACCATCCTCCTTTCCAGAATCCTGGCAAGTTCTTGCACCATCGTACCATCTATTCCCACCGCAATTAATTACGGCCGAGAAGGTCTGCTATCGATGTGTTTCTTTAATTATGACACATGGAAAACAGAATGAACCTTGTACCCCTCAGGTAACTTCAACTTGTAAGCTACTTTACCAATTCGTTCCGGCACTAGAAATGGACCAATGTACTTAGGGGCTAGCTCTAAAAAGCTTCTACGCTTGACAGTCTGTTGCCTATAGGGTTGTAATTTCAGGTACCCCAAATCACCCACTTGAAATTCTCTATCACTTCTTTTTTTATCAGCCAAATTCTTCATCCTATCTTGGCTTCGCTTAAGATAAAACTTTAAGCAATCCAAGTACTGCCTCCCTTTGCTGTAGACTAATATCCACTGTAGCCACCATGGATTCTCCTGCCAAATAAGGAAGATGTACCAGAAGAGATTGGCTATAAACTACCTCATATAGAGTAGTTTTAATGGCAAACTGGTAGGATGTATTGTACCACCATTCCGCCAATGCCAACCAATGACTTCATTCTTTAGGCTTCTCCACTTTTATACACGTGAGGTAGGTCTCGAAACACCTATTTACCGCCTCCGTTTGGCCATCTGTCTACCACAAAGTGTGCATACTTAAATGACCTATCTACCACCATAAATATCACTCTTCCTTGCAGACACTAATAGACCCTCAATAAAATCCATACTAAAATCGGACCATATTTTTCTCGGAATGGGAAGTGGTTGCAACAATCCTGGTTCAGCTGAAGGTTCATACTTACATTGTTGACATATCTAGCACTCCTGTTTCCTTCTCCTGACGTCCTTCTTCAAGCTCTTCCAACAAAAAACACTGGCAATCCTGTTGATAGTGACCTAAGTGCCAGAATGTTCACCAGAAGGTCCCTCATGGAAATAAGCAATCAACTTCTGTGTCAAATCCCATTGATCACCCACAGTGAGCTTTACTTTCCTCCTTAATTGACCACCAACCCATATATACTTGAAATTTTGATTAGAATTATTTTCCAAGTCAGTAATAAGCATCTGTAGTCTATCATCAGATTTTTCATGAATCATAAACCCTCTACATCAAACTAGTCTGCATTACTGATAAGGCCATTACTTGGGGTTCATCAACAGTAGGTTTTCTGGACAACATGTTAGCCACTGTATTGCTTGTGCCTGATCTATATGCCAGTGTATAATCATATCCTATCACTTTAATCACCCATTGCCTGTTGGTCCAATAGAAACCTCAAGATGTGATGATCAGTTTTAATTGTAAAATGCCTACTCACCAAGTAAGCATTCCACCTCTTCACAGCCATGAGTACTGACATCATCTCCGTCTCATAAGACTGGAAGTACTTGATGCCTTGGTGCGAGTGTTTTGCTGAAATAAGCTAATGGCCTGCCATTCTGTGTTAATACAACACCCACGCCACTTCCTGGGGTGTCTATTTCAACAATAAATTCTGACTGAAAATCTGGCCGAGCTAATGCAGGAGCTTCAATCATGGCTCGCTTTAGTTGGTTGAAAGCTTGATCAGATATCTCATTCCGATTCCAAGTTTCTTTCTTTAACAACTCTGTTAATGGCTTAGCAATGATCCCAAACCCCTTGATAAAACGTCTGTTGGAACCAGCTAACCTCAAGAATCCTCTTGATTCTTTCACAGACCTTGGAGTTGGCCAATCCATCATGCACTACACTTTTCCTGGATCCATTGTTATACCATAGCTAGAAATCAAATGGCCCAAATAACTAAACTCTCAAGCACCAAAACTCACACTTACTCTTCTTGACAAAGAGATTATTACTTTTAAGCTTCTCAAAAACCTACCTGAAATGGTCCAAATAGGAATTCCAATGTGCTAAATACACCAATATATCTTTCAAAAAATACTGACACAAATCTCCTCAAGTAGGGCTTAAAAGCGAGATTCATCAAACTTTAGGTGTAGAAGGTGCATTAGTAAGGCCAAGGGGCATCACTAAAATTTCGTAACGACCTTCATGCACACGAAAAGCTACTTGTGAATGTGCCTTTCATACATTCTGATCTGATGATGACTAGATTTGAGGTCCAGCTTAGAAAAATAGGTTACACCAAATAGCGGATCCAACAATTCATCCACTAAAGGTATAGGGAACTTCCTTGATGGTGAGTTTTATAGAGTTATTTAGTCTCATTACATGCATTAATTTAGTTTAGTCTTAGAGACTTTTACTTAGATTTTATTTATTTTTAGTAGTTTTTAATTTAGTATTATTTTAGTAGTTTTTAATTTAGTAATATTTACTTTACGTATATTTAATTACTTAGTTATTTAAATATTTTTTATATTTTTGTAGGTTAAAACCTAAAAGAATTTTCAAAAAGTGCAATAACTTAATGAAAAAGGAAAGTAGACTCGATCAAGCTAGGTGGTTTCAATTTAGTAATTTCTATAAATACATATTCAAGCTACTTGCATATCAAGTCCTTCCACTTTAAGGTTTTGCGTATAAATGAGATTCTTAGGATTATGCTTTGAATCATCTTTAAATACCTTATAGCTATTATTTTTTAAAAAGAGAGAAGCCATCGAGATTTTGCAAGAGAAGAGGGATTGAAGAAGTTGAAGACCGAGATCTAATAATTCTTAGTTTTCTCTTTCTCTTAATCCTTTTATCTTTATTATAATATTTATGATGATAAAATTTTAGTGTTTAGTGTTTCATATAATCAATATGAACTAAATTTACTTTGTTAGAATTACAATGAAACACAACATGTTGTTTGGATTATTTTTTTTTCTTTTCTTGATTTAATGATATTTGAATTATTTGTTCAAGGTTGTTCTCAATGTTTCTAATTGATTGGTCACTAATTAGATTGATTTGGTAATCTTAATAAACTTCAAAAAGATAATATTATGTTTAGATCTAGATTAAATGACATATTTTTCATATTTATTTATTAGAATGAATTAATCTGCATGTTAGATAGAAATATATGAACATGCCATATTTAACCAAATTAAACACTAAGCTTAATAAGTTTTTTTTTAACTCAATTTACATAGGAATATAGTAAATTATTTAAAAGAGATATTTTATAAGACTATCCAAAAATACTTATAAATAAATTACAACTTTAGGTTAATAACACGTAGTTATTAGTGAAGTTAAGAGGATAAAGCAGATTTAAATGAAGTGTTGAGGGAAATTGTAATCTAGGCTTTTATTATTGATTTAATAAACCTATTTAATTTGATTCGTTAATTTAGTTTTATTTAAATTTTGTTTTATAACCTTTTAAATAGTTGTTTGGATAAGATTAAATTATTTTAATTTTAGTATTTAGCAAAATTTAGTTTAATTTTGCATGGGACGATGCACTATTCATCACTATATTACTTGTTTACGATATGTGCACTTACACGAAAATCCAACAAGAGCTAGCACCTTTTCTTTTTTCTTCTTTGTTGGGTCCAGGCCACCACTCCACAGACCATAACTTTATGAGCCACCACTCCAAGTGTTAAACTCCGCAAGACGGATCTGGCTTTGATACAAAATAAATAACTCAGATCTTGAGGTTGAAAAGAAAAGATTTAATAGTGCAGAATTAAAGGATCAAATTAGATAGAGCAGACTAAGAAGAATAAAAAAAAAAAGATAACATTCAAAAAGTTTAAGATAAAGAATGAACTGTATATTCTCTTTATTGCAATTGCTGGCACAACTGTATATAAGACCAGTGTTCTTGAAATAAAGTGCAATTGAATAAAACAAAATAACAAAATTCAACTTGCAACAGAATTAACAGCTAATAAAAGAATTAGCAAAGTCAATAATAGTCAATAACAGAGTTTCAACTACCACCCATGAATGTTGCGTCTAACTTTTGAAAGTGCCTACATCATTATGACTTTGGCGCTGCATAGCTCAGAAATTATAAGAGAGAAATGACTTTCAATTGAAAAAGAAAATTTATTATTTTTTGATTCTGAATACAATAGAATGATCTGTATTTGTACTAGTTTCATAAGAGGTTATGATTTGTATTTCAAAAAGATAACTCCTAGAAGATATTATCAATTATAAGATAATTTGATTTATTAGATTATTTGATTTTTATCTAATATTAAAAAGATATTATTTTGTGATCTTTATCATTTTTTATTATCTTTTGATCCTTATCACTACCGCTGCTAATCTCCACTTTTAGAGCAACTCATTGGTTACCCTGTCTATGAAACAAAAACTGAATTCTTAGAATTGGTCCGCCATGCCAAGAGTGTCTTCCTCAATAGCTTTAGCTGCCAGCTTCTACGAAGTCCACCCTTTTCCTTTTATAAGTTTACAGGCAAGTTCGTCAACCAAAGCTTCAGCATTTTCCGCTAACCCAACTTGAACAAGGGCGTTTACTCTCCCATCACTCAAGTGGCTATTTGAATCTTTACGATAAACTGCAATTCCTACTTGTTCAAAAGTTTGATCGAAGGAGGCATCACAATTCACCTTTAGAAAATTAAAGGTCTTTGCCAAGGAATTACATTCATGGTATCACTAATTGTACGTTAAGGGGTTCACGGTGGCAATTCCATTACTGATTCATCGTATTCTTGAAATTCTTAAAGAGGCAATTGGGCTTTTAACTTTAAACAAAATGTAGGCTTCTTGCTTTCTGAACATCATAAAAACTGTATAGCAGTTATCCCCTTCAAAGTGAATTTTCTATAATTTATGTTCTTATTAAAAAATAAAAATAATAAAACATAAACCTAATAATTTTAATATCCATCTTATTTTTTACCGAAAATATATATATATATAATAACGTACGTATAACAAATCATTTTATAAATTAATACATTTATATTATTATATATATTTATACTTTAAAAATTATCGTCATATTTAAATTACAGGCTCTCAAAATAAATTTTTTTATTTCACACATGATATTCAATGTGTTATGGATGATAATGAAACTAAAGTAACACAAATATTCAAATATTAATTCCAATAAAAATACTCTCACATTAAAAGAGTCTAAATCAAAAAAAAGCTAAGATGATATCATCTTATCTTTTTTTTTATTTTAAAAATATTTAATAACCCATCATCTTATTTAAATTTAGAAGGGATATCTCTTTCGTAAAAAAGATAGCCATCGAGAATGATAATTTTTTTAAAATCATGAAAGCATCATTTATAATGATGAATTTTTTAAAATAAAATTACATTTAAAACAAAAAATATGGATGATCTAACATTGCATGCCTTTCAGCTCTTTTGAGTTTTTCTTGGGCCGCATTCTCAAGGTTAAAATGAAAGTGCTGCAAAGAATTTTAGCAAAAAGAGTAGATGAATTCGGGAGTGGAGTCTCCCGCAAATGGAACATGTATAGTACGAGTACAACTGACAATCACAGCACATGGGCACTCTAGACCCACCTCATCTCATTGGTGAGTGTGCTTGGGTTTGGAATTCTTACCGGAAATTCAACACTAGAATCAGTGAGTATCCCCCGGGGGGGGAGGGGGGGCACTAAGGGCTGAATTTTCTGCTTGCTTTTGATTGCCACAAAAATGTTCATTTGTTTGTTAGCAGATTCCTACAAGTTATTGCTCACAGTTTCATTTCATGTGTGAGATCAATAAACCAATGCCAGCCTTTTCTTAGGGTAACACAATGCAATGTCAAAGAAGATATGATGCAGCAGACTTGTTAAACATTGAGTTATTTATTTGATTTGATAAATTTGAATTGTATAAGTCATGCCTTAAAAAAAGTTCCTGTAAATTCACTTTGATATAGTTCAAACTACTTTTTAACGATATTAAATAATTTTTTTATAAAATATGTAAAAGTAATATTTTAATAATATAGCAAAATAAGTTTTTGAGTAGCTAGGAATTATTTCTACCCAAACTTGAATAAAAAAATTCAAAATTTTCAAATAACTATATGACCTGATCTAGCTCGGTCCATAGACAAATTTAAGTTGATTGAAATTATTTTATTTACTTTTGCTCCACTCCTATATCGAAATTAAAAGTATCCATCAATGTCAGTTAAATATAGATTTGACAATTCATGTATTTGTGTTATATTTATATACTTTGTTGTTTCATAATTGTGTTTAAAATTTTTTTAATTTATCTTAATCTTAATACGTTTATAAATCGTATCATATAAATTTTAAAAAAATATACGCATCATACCGTGTCATTTTTTTACTTTATATATATCATACATATAATTATATCAAATGTTGCCATAGATCCATGGTGCTCTACCCCACTTTTTTACTAATTATTTTTATTTTAATATTATAAAAAATATTATAATTTTTTAGTGTATATCTAGTATAAATATAATATTAGTGTATATATATATATATCATATATATATATATATATACTAAAAATTAAAGGTGGCAATTTGGTAGGTTCATGTGGGTTTAGGTTGGGTCATTTCAAGTTCAAGTTTTTTCAAGTCAGGTCTGATTCGGGTTTGATTCTATTCGGATTTAGATCTATTCGAGTTTGAGAAAATCGGGTCTGGGCTAATTCAGGTTCGGACCTATTTAGGTTCAGGTTTAGGTTCGGATATATTTTACATTATTTTTTATTTTATGTTAAATGTAATAACTTTTACGTAATTTTGAATCTTAAGTCCCGGCCTGAATTTGGCCTGGTCTTACCCAAAAAAATCTTAAATCTGTTTAATTAGCTTAGTCTCGGCTTGAAAAAATTTTGAATTCAAAGCTTAAAGCTGAATTTGATCTGACTGCCTATTTAAGTCCAAATCATTGTTAATAATATTAAAAAATTTATTTTTTATTAATATTTATATATTTTATAATTAAATTTAAATAAAAATATATTATTTTATTTAAAAAATACTGTTTTAGGTTGTACGTACTTGAAACTTAAAATCTAAAATCTAAACCTGATCGTACCGGGTCTATTATGTTAGGCAAACCGTCTGGCCCATAAGCAGGTCTAGTTGCTAGTCTAATATACAATTTTTTTTATTTTTGATATGGTATTATCTATTATGGCTTTCATATTTTTTAACTTATCTTATTATTTTGTTGTATTACTAATAGACTCTAATTATCATTACTTAATAATAATAATAATAATAATAATAATATCCAAAAAAGCATTTAAAATTTTACTACTAACATGCATAAACTCTCAATATTTAATGAGTTTAACTAATTAAATTTAAAAAAAAAAGTAATAAATGGATGATATACTTTATTGATAATGCTTTCAAAAGTTATGATATGATTTATTTTTTGATAAATTATTATTTTATCATATATAGGCCTACTCAGCGATCAGGCTACCCACTCGCCCAATTGGTTTGAGCTCGGGTTCTTATATTTTTGTTTCAAGCTGACTGACCGGACTTGAAATAGTAATTTTAAATTTAAATAACATATATTTAATTTTAATTTAATTATAAATATATAAATATTAATAAAAATATTTTTTAATGTGATGCACAATAATTATAGCTTGAACAGGCGGGTCTAAGCATATTAAATAGAGGCTTGGGCTTAGGATTTTAAAAAATTCGAGCCGTGGCCTGGCCCAACCCATGAGCCGGTTTAATCACATATAAAATATAAATTAAGTTTTCAATATTTAATTAAATTATATATGATATTGGTATTTAATTTGATTCATTTTTTATATGGTATAATTTATTTTGATTTTCATATTTTTTAATTTATCTTATTACTTTTTTATACTCTTATCAGACTCTAATCATCATTACTTGTATAAATAATAACAATAATAATAATAAGAAGAAAAAAATTCAAAGAAATAGTTTAACTAATTAAATTGAAAAATATGATAAATCAATAATATATTTTATTGCTAATATTTTCAAAGCTCGTCATGTAATATACTTCTTGATAAATTATTATTTTATTATATATAAACCTGCTCAAAGATCGGGCTACCCACTTGCCCTAATTGGCTTGAGCTTGGGTTCTTATATTTTTATTTCAGACTAGCTTAGCCTAGTCCGAACAATGATTTTAAATTAAAATAATATATATTTTATTTAAATTTAATTATAAAATATATAAATATTAATAAAAATATTCTTTAATATGATGAACAATAATTTTGGCTCAAATAGGTGGGTCTAAATACGTTAAATAAGAGTTTAGATTTGAGATTAAAAAAAAAACAAATTGCAGATCGACTAATCCATGAGCAAGTTTAATCATTATAAAATGTAAATTAAATATATAATATTTAATTAAATTATATATGGTATTAATATTTAACTCTTTTTTAATATAGTATTATCTATTATGGCTTTCATATTTTTTAATTTATCTTATTATCTTGTTATAATATTATCATATTTTAATTATCATTACTTGAAATAATAATAATGATGATGATGGTGATAATAATAAATAAAAATAATATTAAAAAAAATCTAAAATTTTACTATTAATACGCATAAAATCTTAATATTTAATGAGCTTAACTATTAAAATTAAAAAAATATGATAAATGTATCATATACTTTATTGACAATGTTTTAAAACTCATAATATAATTTACTTTTTGATAAATTAATAGTTTATCATATATAGACCTGCTTAAGGGTCGGGCTACCTATCCGACCTAATTGGGCCTGGGCCAAAGTTCTCATATTTTTATATCAGACTAACCTGACCCGGCTCAAAATAATAATTTTAAATTAATATATTTTATTTAAATTTAATTATAAAACATATAATATTAATAAAAAATATTTTTTAATATGATGAATAGCAATTCTAGCTTAAATAGACAGGTTTGAGCACATAAAATAAAGACTCAGGCTTGGGATTTTAAAAAGTTTGGGTTGCAACTTAGCTCAAACCATAAACAAGTTCAATTATATTTAAAATATAAATTAAGTTTTTAATATTTAATTAAATTATTAAAAAATATTAAAATAAAATTTATAATTAAAGTTTTTTAATTTATAAACAATTATTTAACTATAACTTCTTCATATTTATTTTTACTATTAAATTTGGGTTCAGGTTTCGGTCGGGCTTCGGTTCGGATTCTTTCGAATTCGGGTCATTTCGGGTTCAGGCTATTTTGAGTTCTGACTATTTCGAGTTTGGACCATTTCAAGTTCAAACCATTTCAGATTCGAGTCATTAACTTTTTGATCAAATTGAATCTTTTCAGATGAATTTTTAAATTCGGGTTTGTTTTCTACCTCTACTAAAAATATAAAAAGTTGAATAGAATATTTTTAGAGAAATAGTAATTTAAAAAAATAAAGTGGACATAGCACAGCAAGCATTTATCAAATTGTTCTGTCCCACCCTGCTCTACTCCACATACCCCACTTTAAAGAAAACTCTACATTAGAAATGGATCAATACGAAACGAATGGAGTAGATTCGATTTGCAATACCTAGTCAAAATTAACATTAGTGTAATAACCTTTTCCTTTAAAGGTACAGTCTTGTCCCCTTAACCTTTAGCACTCTACTATTTGTATAAGCACATTCATTTGAAAACTAACTTTATTTATTATTATAACTAATGTTAACACTTATGTATATTTAATGTGAACACTCGATTTTGTTAGGCTTACTTTATTTTTACATTTTGAAATATCTTTTGGATTTTACGCTTATTTACTTTTCTTGAAATTCATAGTCAATTTAGATTAGCCCATTTCATATTTATGTTTATTTCTCATTTAATTTTCTTATTTTGCAAGTGAAACAAATATATTGTTCTTGAAAATTTTTTAATGGAATTGAATTAACTTGTTTTTGGCGATCTTAGAGGCTAAGAAAAATAATCAAAAGGACGAATGGGAATCTGCCTTGATGGCTACCTTAAACTTTTTGGCACCATGCACGTATATAAAAATAATGATCAACTAATAAAACATACATAGCAAAATAGTCTCAAAAGTTCTTAACTTACTTTAGAAAAAAATTAAGGTTAGAAAAGTTTATTGATTTGTTCTTCTTTTTGTTTCTATTGAAGATTTCTAAGAAGTTCTTAACTTACCGAACTTGATTTCTAGTTTCCAACGACCAGCAGCAAAAACTAGGTTCCATTAAGTGGCATGACTTGTTTTCCAAAAGTATAAGGTGAAGGGATAGGCTCCCATGTGACCCTTGCATTGACTTGCTCAAGTCCTTGCGATGACCTAACTTAGATATTTGATTTCTTTTTTTTTTTAATTTGTATTTTCTTAAATGTTTTATTTTAATTTTTAATTATTTTATTTTATTATTAATATTTAATTTATTTTTTTCTCTATTTAAGTTATTATTTTTTTAATTTTTCTCATATTTTGTTTTATTTATCTCTTTATTTTTTCTTTAATTTTTGGTATTATTTATTTTATATGGTTGTTTCATTATTAAGTGTTTGTAGGTTTTCTTTTTATATTAGTTATAGGGGCACTTGGTTGGCTAAATGGTTATTCGACCAAATGGCCCGTTCTATAACAAATTTATAACGTCTCGGAGTAGCTATTTAGTATCTCCTTTTAACGATTATTCTAAAACTATCAGAATAGCTTTTTCTTTCAAATTTACCCTATGAAGAAATCAACTATATCAAGAAGGAAAAACCCACAAAACGGAATAGATAAATGTAGGACAACACGTCCCAAAAAGGGAACCAACAAAAATGCAAGAAAAACAAAAGAAGAGAGTTTGTTTTTTTATTTGGATTTAAAGTTTAGAGCAAACTTTGGGACTCTAAAGTTTAGAAGAGGGAAGATAAAGGTAAAAGAGTAAATATATCAGAAAATAAAACTACTTGGAGCACACATGATAGTTGAAAAATAGGGAAGAACTCACATCATAGCTTTCTAAATTTGTGATTTTTAGATTAAAAAAAAACTAATTGAAAAAAAAATATGTAAAGAGAGGCTTAAGAGGAATTTAAAGTTGAATTTTGAAAGGTTTCAAGGTTATGGCTAGTTGGTCGGAACATGGCGGCTTCTAAGTTTTGGCTAGTTTTTGGGTTGTGGCTATAAGTGGCTTAAAAAGATGAAGAGACGTGTAGAGAGAGAAGAATATGAAAAAAAAAAAAAAAAAACTTTTGGTTTATATATGAACCAAAAATATCTAAAAAAATTATTTTTATATATCATATAAATATTTTTATATTTGAATATTTTATATAAAATAATATTTATATATTATATGATATTATTTTAAATATAACATATTAACATATTTGTATTAATTTATTTTAATATTTTTATGAACAATTTTGTTATTTTAATTTTCTATTTTATGAATATAAATAATTTAAATTTATATAAATATTTAACGATATTAATAAATTATTATTTATTTAATTCAAGGGTGATAAGGTCGTTTTATATTTATTCTTTATATATTTCTTTTAACATTTTACTGAACCAAATAATATAATACTATTACAGATATATTCAATTGAATCAATTAAACTATGTAATACTTATTATCCCTTTATTTTATTCACGCTCTATTCTAATCTAGCGAACTAAATGTGGGCATTGTTTATTTTCTATTTACTTTTATTTTATTTTTATTTTATTATTCATTTATTTATCTATCTAATTTTCATTTATATAATGCGTTACTAGCTTATTACTTTCATTGTTTGTTGGTCATTTAGTTATTTGTTTTTATTACTATTTCTAATATTATTATTTCATTCTTGATATTAATCTATTTATTTACCATATTTTTTATTTTGTTATTTAGTGTATATATTTATTTCTAATTTAATTTTTTTAATTTTTAAATAAATGAAGACTTTCTATGCTAGACTTCTAAGGGGATTTCAAACAATCGATTTTCTAAGAAATTTTTAAATGAGAAAGATTCTTTTAAATTTTGCCACAACGTTGGAGAGTTTAGGAGATGATTTCAACATTACTTGTTGAAAATCATTTTTAGTTGTATAAAAACAACATATTATGACACTAAAATAATTTAAAATTAAAATTTTGGTTTAGGACATAAAAGTATCCTTTTATCGTAAAATGTTTAACGAATCCAACGATGGAGCTCTTTCAAAGGAAATTATGGTTTATCTTGAGTATTCGAGATTTTTTTTCAAAATTATACCATTATGATAAAGAAAACATTATAAATTTTTTTAATATTTAAGTATTAAATAAAGAAATAAAGATTATTTAGTTAAAAATAAATTTGGATAATATTAGATTAATTCAATATCGTCTTCTTAGATAGACATTATGGGTGTTAATTATTTCGTCACCTAATTATTCTCTTGAAGATAGATATCATAACGAAAACTCAAACCTATTCTTTTCAAATTTAAGGTTACATTAAAAAGATTAGATTTATTTAAGTAACAAATAACTAATAAAAAAAATTACCTCGAAAGTTTTTATTTACCTTTGTGTTATATCATCAAAGTTTATTTCATGCTTTAATACTAAAGACATCTTTTTTTGTCTCTCATTTTCTTTTTTATTTTTCAATATCAAATATGATTTTTTTATATAATTAAGGGAGTATAATATTTCATTCCATATGTATGTTTTGGCCTTATATTATTTATATAATTATATTACTAAATATTCAAGCGAACTTTGCAACCCGAATGACAAGCATCATAAAAAATAACACTAATGTAATAACCTTTTATTCTAAAAGTTTAGTTTTATATCCTTAGTAGTTAATATTTTAATTCTATGTTTTTTTCTAACCAAAATCATTTGAAAACTCGTTGTATTAACTTGTTTTCGGCCTACTCGTTAACTAGCTGGCATAAACACTTGTCTATAAACACTTTGTGATTAAAGAAAATCATGCAATTGTGAAATAAAAACGAATAAATAATATCATGCAACTGTGATTAAAGAAAATCAAATTAACATCATAACACGTAAATACAATAAAATAAAAACAATTTTACAATAATAATATAAAAATAAAATAAGCAAATAAAATAAATAAGTCTATTATGATTATAATAGATAATAAAATAAATAAAATTACAAAACCACATATATTTACCACGCAAAAGTGACAAAACCACATAAACAACACCTTATAAATTCTAAGCACATATTATTATAAAATGAAATATACATAAACAAATAACGAATAATCACATTATGTGAAAGTAAAAGAGAAAAAAAAAACATCGGAACCTTATTAGAGGTGGCAAAATAAACTTGAACCCGAAAACTTACCTGAAAAAACCCAAGCCCAAGCCCGAATCGAACCTGATTTCATAAAAAAGTCAATGACCCGAACCCGAATCAGCTCAAACCCGAATCAACCAAACCTAAAATGACCCAAACCCAAATTAGCCCGAACCCGAAATGACCTGAACCTGAAATGACCCGAACCTAAAAGAATCCGAACCCGAACCCAAATCTAAATTTAATACTAAAAATAAATATGAAGAAATTATAATTAAATAATTTTTTATAAATAAAAAACTTGAATTATGAATTTTATTTTAACATTATTTTAATAATTTAATTTAATATTAAAAACTTAATTTATATTATAAATATGATTCACTGTGCTCATAGATTGAGTTCAACCACGACATAAATTTTTTTCAAATATCCAGTGCAGACCATTAGTTAACATGGTCAGGGTTGTTTATTAAAGCCATAATTACTATTCATCACATTAAAAATATTTTTTATTAATATTATATATTTTATAATTATATTTAAATACAATATATTAATTCAAAATTACTATTTCAAGCCAGGTCAGGCCTCTGATATAAACATATGAAAATCCAATAACATATGTGCAATATAAGAATATTAATAACTAAAGATATCATTTATAATAATAATATCATAATCCAAGAACATACGTGCTATTGAATGTACATAGTAATAATATAAGAATCCAAAACACTAAACAAGTACATGATAAAAATCTGATAACATATATATTATTAATATATAGCAATTATAAAATAGTAAGCTCGATATATTTATGGACATCTTTTTTAGATTGATTGTGCTCTTAATTCACAAGCATGTCCATTGTCTATTTCAACCAAAATCCAGATAAAAATATCCATTCAAGCTTCAAATGGAAGTAAATGAACCTTGCATCAGCTACTTTTGTACCAAAAAAAAATAAAACATAATATTAATTCTTTATGATTGCAAAACTAATATTCAAGAGAAAAATATTATAAATCATAAGCATATTTACAAAATGAAAGTTCTGGATAATTTAAAGGTGAGCAATCTCCCTTCCAAATATGATTGCATTTTTCTCCTCATCTAAAACAACAAATAATATATAATTAAAAATATATACTAAATCACATAAATATCATTTAGAAAAAGTTTTGCAATAAAAAAGAATCTTACCCTCATAGTCATATAATCAATTTCGAGTGGTAATCAACATTTCTACATTTTCAGACAAAAGACAACTTCTCCACTTATTAATAACTCTACCACCCATGCTAAATGCTGATTCTGATGCAACTG
>JBBYHO010152836.1:27325-39227 GCA_038382025.1 Adansonia gregorii | reverse complement strand
TATTCGATTATTATTTTATTATTCTATCTAAAAGGTTTCGTTCTAGAACCTAAATATCTCTACAGCATTATTTTTTCGACTATTTTCAATTCTTTTGTGTTTTAGCCATTCCTATCATCTCCACCCTGCATCACATCAACACATGTGAAGCATATAAAATGAGTGTCCACATTGTCCGAAGCCTGTCAAGGGAAATTGGTAAGACAGGACAAAAGAAATGGAATTAGACCCAAAAAAATGATTAGCCCTCAGTAGTCAGTAGTGTTGCAAAGACTCATTAATAAAGTAGCTCAGCCTTGCTATAACATACTGCTCAATAAAACCTTGATTTGTCATATGGCACAGATCTGTACCCTAACCTAACTTCAAGATGTTCTAGTTTTACATTAACGGCATCAAGTAGAAAAATTATTTAAAATAGATTTACCACAGTTTCACCAGCTGTAGCTGCGACAGAGTGAGCAACTTCCATTTCTCCTTCTTTCTCAAGGAATGATGCACGCTATAAAGCATACAACAATTCGAAGTCAGCAATGACAAATCACAAAGTATGCAGGCAAACACATACACACACACACACACATGAGCATGCACCAAAAGAGAGAGAGAGAGAGAGAGAGAGAGAGAGAGAGAGAGAGAGAAGAACCTCCAATGGATCCATGTGTGGTAGATTTAAAAAACCTATCTAACTATGATCCCTCTTCCGAAAAAGAGAAGGAAACAACAGTTACTGAATGTTTTTCACAAAAGAGGCTAATAACTACTATGACCCTTTAGTTCAATGCTAAAAGGAAGCATGCGCCTAATACTGCATGTTTTGCTAAGGAAGATCACAACGAAATTCAGTTCGTCCTTTGAGAAAGGAAAAGGGAAAGAACTAAAAAAAAAAAATCCTGCTCATGGAGACCGCATATGTCTTCATTCTCATTCGATCAATAACCATTACTCCAATCCATGACAGCATGCAACCTGACACATGATAATTAAACTGACAAACAGAAAAGCTATTACACATTACAACGTATGATGTGTTTAACATGAATATCAAAATAAGAATTACTCATCGATAAATGATTAATAATGGACCAAACTAACGAAGTTTGACTTCTGAAGTGATATTTCCAACACCGTGAAGAAGTCCAATTGTTCCACAGGCATTTCCCAAGTTTGTTTCATGAAATAAACTTTACTGCTAGCATCCCACAATCAAAACAAAAATGATAAAAATGGTCAATTTTATCATACAAAGAATTTCCGTTTTATTGTTACCATCATAATTTACAGCATCTATTCATTTAGTTTCAGGAAATTTTAAAAGGGAGATAGAAAATTTTCAACTTAATTTTGCATTCTTTTAATGATGCTTTTCCTTTTCCCTTTGCAATTCTACTACTTGTACTTGGTTATTTGATGAGCTCTATCATAAAATAGAACAGTTAGTCTCATCCAGCAAGCAAATTCAAAAACATGAATGCTATCTTGACAAAATATATGAATGTTTGGTCGAAAAGGAGGATATCTATAGACCCAAGAGATCTTTCACTCGGAGAAGAGATCATAATCATCTAGCAATCATAAGGCAGAAATACACAGGTTTTCACAATTTAAATTACAACTGTTCTATGGTCTAAACTTTTCTGATCAATCTTGACAACAGTCCGATGCAAAACACAAAGAGCTAGAATAGGGTATTAGATTAAAAAAACAAAAAATAAAACACCATTTCACCTACTGTTTTCTCATTATCCTGCTGCAATCTTTCTTCTTCAGTCTGAAAATATTCAAACCATCAAACAGACAACTTGTTTTAATTTATGTGTATCAATGAAGTTAATTTTCGAGACATCACCCGACTAGGAGACTGCTAATGCTGGAAAGAACTAAAGTTTTCAGTCAAACACGCCAGAGGAGTTATTGGAAAAAGAAAAGGCACGGCAAGAACAGGCTGGAGAACCGTAGCTAAGAGTTCATCCTCCAAGCCGTAAACATCGTAGCACTCTGCTTCATCCTCTGGAAGACCCAGACCCCAAAGAAACTGCAGAATACCGATATTACAATTTTCAAGGCATTAATATATATATATATATATTAATATCAACAAAGACTCATAACAACCAATTCGTTAGAGGAAAACGTTTTACTGTATGTTTCGTTACTATTATTTTCCGATCTTTTCACTGTAACCAAACATAAAAAAAAAAAAAAGGGAAAAAAAAAGAAATGAAAAATGAAAAGCACCTGGTTCATGACATTGGGGTTAGCCTCTAAAGGAAGCCAACTCTTAGCAGAAGAACTTTCGTCTGCAGTTGCCATTTTGCTTTCTTTGAATTTTCTTTTCGTAAAAACGGAATTTTTATATTTTTGATAATTAGGGTTTCAGATTGGAGATTTGGAGAAAATTGGAAAATGATTCGATCCGATTTCTGCCTTCCTCTTCTCTTTGCTCAAGTCCGATGAAACAGACAACAAAAGCGCGAACTTTGTTTTTAACCGCACGGCAGTAAATAGTAAACAGCAGCTCGAAAATCCCATTTACTTGGGCTCTTGATGGGCCCATTCTAATTCCAAGTCCAAATTGTCGAAAGATAATGTTGTTTCTATTTCTTTTCTTTTTTGTTTTGCTTTGTGTTGTTTTTTTTTTTTTTTTTTCCAATTTTTACGAAATTGGTTAAAAAATAAATAAAATTCCGGTTTTCCTTTTCACTCCCCAATTCTACAACCAACTTCAAAAATAGTTTTAGGGTGGAAGACAAGCATATCCAACCCAAACTATTTGCCATAAGAATATTCTGGAACTCTCTTTTATATTCGGGGAAGAAATTCTTGCGGCGCGTTAATATTTAAACAATATTTTATAATATTTATTAGAGCAAATTGAATTTGGACTTCGTTTCAGAGAAGTGAAGTGATTCCCGTTGCATGGGAATATTTAAACGCTATTTGAAAGTATCCATCGAGTAGATTAAGTTTGTACTCTCTTCAAATATGGGATGGAAAGAGAAGAGACTTTTGTATTTCGAGATATCCATTGAAGCAAATCGAACTTGGGACTCCCTTTGAAGGCGAGATGAAAAGAGATTCTCTTCACGTGAGAACATTTATATGGTATTTTTAAATACCCATTTAAAATAAATTAAACTCGAACTCTGCTTCAATGCGGATGAAAATAGAAACGAAATTCCCGTAGAGCAGGATTATTGAAACGGTATTAAAATATCAGTTAAAGCAAACTAAACTTGGAACTCCCTTTAAATGCAGGATGAAAAGAGAAGAGATATTCTTGTTGCATGAAAATATTAGAACACTAGTGAAATATTCATTGAAGCAGATTAAACTTGAGCTTTCTTTGAATGTTGGATGGAAATGAAAAAGGAGATTCCCGTGACATCACGCGGGATTATTTAAACGTTGTTGAAATATAGCAAATTAATAACCTAAAGTACTTAGAAAAAGAACAAGGAAAGAAAGTACTACGTTTTGTGGTCTTTAACCTATTCTGACTCCAAAAAGCATGACCCCATTGCTTTTCTCCACTCCTGTATTACCATCAACATTTGCACCAGATCCTTGTTCTGCAACCCTTTGACCTGCCTGATCGGCAGGGTTTTTAACGTTTCGATGGTTATCTATCAAGTAAAACTTCTTCTTTTGACCTGCCTGATCGACATGGTCGCATGCGTAGAAGAAGACGGTGTCTCCGGGTTTCAGGTTATTCACCGTAACAAAGTGTTTCCAGCCTTTGGTAAACAGGAAGGTCCTGTCGCTTCCCAAATATGTGTAGCGGAAAGTGCAGGGGCTAAAATATTTGTCGTAGAAAGTCAAATCGATCCAGGCACTTGCCATTTCACCTCCATCCGAACTGTTGTTTCCAAGTGGGGGAAAGTGCTTCAATGCATGTTCCTTTGGGATGCGAAACCCTTCGATGTTATTAACATCTGTTTGACTCAGCTCCTTATGAAATAGCATCTGATAGGAGATATCCTTTGCTTTTGTTAGGCTTTCTGATATAGCTTTTCTTGCAAGGGTTTGCTGGGCAAGGAAGCAGGTGAAGTGAGATGAGTATGTCTTGTCTTTGATCATAGCCAGGATCTCATCATCTGAGTACCAGCTCTGGAATAATTTCTCCTGAGTCATGCAAAATTTCCAGGGTAAGTTAATAGGAGGTTCAGTTTTGTGCAACTTGAGGGCTGCTCGGTCATAAGCAACCGCTGCTTCATCTTCGGTTCGAAATGTTCCAAGCCAGTATGCCTTGTAATTGATGGAGATCCGTGCACCCCATTTACTTTTGTCTAGTGGAAGCACCCCTTTAAATCTCGAGGAGGAATTCCTGCCGCCAGCGCCACCGCAGCGTCGGCTTAGAATTCCGTACTGTGAATTGTTCTGATATGGGATAATATCTCTGGTTGGGTTTGAACTTTCCTCCATTGCTTTTTCTTGATTCTGAATCTCACTCTTCTCTGCCACTGTATCGGACTTGTTCGGAACTAAAACACACCAATAAACGAGGATTGATGGTGAAAAAAAAGCAATTAGGGCTCCTGCCATTTATAAGGAGAAAATAACTATCAAGAACATTAAACCTTTGCAAGTCCAACACGGTAAGGATTTGGTTATGGTAACTATGGACTGGAAAACTCATCAATGGCGATTCTGTTATGGTAGCTATTTTGCTATCACTGACTTTCCAATAATGAGCTTCGGACATTAACAAGAATGGAAAGTACAAAACAGGTTGAGAATTTATGCTTTGTTTCTCGAAATAATCTTCCACAAATACACTGTAATTGGAAACACAGTTATTATAGGTTTGTCACTGAGCTGTCACCATGCTGAGCAAGGCTTGTCAAACTATACTTATTACAAGGTATTGTCCACTTTTATAAAGATAATTCAATGATCATTACATCAATACTCTTACGAGGTATCTTCCGTTTTTACAGACACAATTCACAATCCTTGCTTCTAACCCACGTGAATTAATTCATTCACGTTTAATTGTCGCAATTCTCAACCAGAAAAGACAGTTACTACTGAATGACTAGCGGTTTTCAATTCTTGAAGCCCAAGTTGGTGCTGATACGACATACAGACAATTTTGTAAACCACGTTAATGATGCAAGCTAAAAATACCTTACCTGGCATAATGTGACAAATTTGTAATAACTGAAACTTCAGTCACTTAATATGTCATTTTGCTTTTCTTTCGGAACAAAGTAGATTACGGACTTGGGAATAGGTTATGCATATTGAAATTCCAACATCAAACATATTGAATGCATCTCTTAGCCTCGGATTCATTATTTCCTTCTTTTGACTCAACAAAAGTTGTAAATAATAAAGTGGGGATTTTGATCTTTGAAACAATTTTCACAATGAAGAAGGTCGCCTATGAAATTCAAACAACCATAGAATTGACTTTGGCATACAAAGTTATTGCAATTTTATTTTATTTTTGTCAATTTAGTTCCTATAAAGAGTTCATCCAACGTACAGAATTACAAACCTCTCCGAGGTCCAAATTTTAAAACACGTTGACAACAGTAGATCAGTAAATAAACTTGTCTAGAAGCTGCTATTTAGCAAGACTCTGGGTCTTTCTTATTCACCGGTATACCTTGGCTTTCGCTTCTCAGCAAATGCTGCTAAGCCTTCCAAGCGATCCTTCGTATTCAAAAGCCGTTCATAGCACTCTTCTTCTAAATCCAAAGCAGAAACCATATCTCTCTCAAGCCCCTCATCAATAGCCCTTTTTGCCATCCTTATTGCTATTGGACCCTGTTAAGAATATGTTCATTTGAATATTCAATAATTTTGTATAGGGTAGTTTACTTCTCCCCCCCCCCCCAATAAAATGAGAGGTCAGCATCATCACTTAGCACGCTTTGGCCATTAACGCAACCCAAAGCAATCCGTTGGCCGGTATCTCAAATTCTAGTCCCCAATGAATAAAAATAGACAATTCATTGAAGATTTCTTTCCTTCCTGTTATGTGTATTGTTGAAGTGAAATGTGATGGGATTAAGTATCCCTAACTATTATTGGGATTAAGCAGGCAGTACTGCAAAAAGCTTGAGCTACTCTTAAAGCCTATATGGTCTCCCCCCCCCCTTTTTTGAGATGGAACTAATATGAAGTAAAATGTGGTGGAACAATTCAAATATCGAGAATGAATAATGAGGACCCCATACGAATATTGGCTTTATTCGGGAAAGATTTGATGAGGACCCCAAACACAACGTCAAATAATAGAATAAGAAGAAAAGAAATATGTACATCAGAGTGGCCTATATTTTCATAGCAAAAGACTATAGTATGTAGGACTCAATTACATTTAAAACAGAACTGGAGGAAAACAAGAAGAAGAAGTTGTTAGGGAGACAAAGTAAAGCACTGGTTCCTATTTTTTGAAGAAAACTTTAGTGAAATTTGTCAAAATTTGAATATGAGTGTTAAAATAAAAAGAATGGAGACAGAAAAATGTATTTGGGAAAGAAAATAGAAGACAACTGATTATACCTTTAAACATTTTTTTTTAAAACAATTCAACAAATTTGTAAATTTTTTATATTTATAGACAATTGGTGGAACAAAATTAGAGTATCAGCATGAAAACAATAACAATGCTCAATGCAGTAACGAATTAGATCTGAACTTAAATAAAGTTCATGGATGTTAATATGAACGAACTTAGAAAAGAAAATGCCACATGGACTTCCTAGCAAGAAAATTTTGACGATGCATAAATTTTACCTTCTGGTTTATTTCCCGAGCAATTTCTAAAGCTTTGGGATGAGCTTCACCAGCACGAACACAGTAATTGACAAGACCTGCAATATCACAGACATTGTTCGGTACTGGAGTGAGATAGGTAGAAAGTATAGGAAGGGAAAAAAGAAAAAAAAAAAAGCAGCTTGTTGATATGCATACCCATAGACATTGCATCCTTGCCCCCAATTCTTCGACCAGTAAAAATAAGTTCCTTTGCTATTGATTTTCCAACCAATCTAGGAAGTCTTTGAGTCCCACCTGCACTGTTATACATAGGGCCAATGAACTATCACCTTAAGATTTTATTTACTCAATAGAAACCAGATCAAGTAGTAAATATAATGTAGAATACTGAAACAATATTTAGCACATACCCAGGAATTATGGCAAGTCCTGTTTCAGGCAAGCCCAATAATGCATTTTCCCCTAAGCAATTTTTGAGGAGAATCCGTCAAACACAATTTTAAGGAAAAAAACAGACCATGTAACCAGACACTTAGAAGCAAATAAAGGTAATTATGAAATGATTAAATATATAAGACTACCACAGATCCTAAGATCACATGACAGAGCCATTTCAAATCCTCCACCCAATGCTGCACCTTCAATAACTGCAATAGTAGGAATTTGAAGTTCCTGAACTAAATAAATAGTAGTCCATGTAAGCACCCAATCTAAAATAAGGCCATTCCAAAGCATGGGGCAAAAACCATAACAGCATTAGTTAAGAAAAACTTTTAAAAAGCGCAAGGGAATTATCCAGTTAACGATAAACGTGGTAATCTTACAAGCAACACTTTACGCAGCAATGCTAAGAGATTGAACCCCAGACCCTACTTTAGGAAGAACAAAATTGGAAAATGAGACAATTTGCTTCAAGAGCACATCAAGGACACGTGACGTATACTTCCATGGATCTCAATGTTTGAAAATGTACATATCCATAGTTACTTTAAGTGTTACAAATATATCATGCTCATATGATTTCGATATCAATGTAAAAGGGCAATCAACCATCACAAAACATGTTAGTGATTAGGAATAACCTCTATTAACGAGAAAGTGGATCGCAAGTAGTTGACATAAGAATGAACCTCAGAAGCAGTCATCTTCTTTCGTTCCTGCCAATCAAAGGCCGGGCAAACGGCAGGATTAACATCTAACAACATATGAAACTCGCAGAATCTTACTTAAAACAAGCTTGACCCTTTATTATCACATTTCCAAGGCAGGAAATTTCCCCTCAATAATAGCCGAAATATCGGTTGAAATGAAGTCAAATTTTCACTTTCAGAAAAAAAAAAAAAAAAAACTTTTTAACTTTCAGAAGCCAAAAGAACAAATAGCAGTAAAAGGAACAACTAAAAGAAAGCAAATTTTCACCTTTAAATCAGCGCCAGCGCAGAAAACCTTGGGAACACAGCTAGAGATCAGAACTACATGAGCTGAGGAATCTCGATCGATAGCTTCGAAGGCATGGCGTAAGCCTCTCAACATATCATTCCCAATTGCGTTTTTTGCTTCAGGCCTATCTAAATTGACCTCAATAATTCCTGTTAATTATACTTAAAAAATCTGAGCCTTTTAAACATTACTTAAACACGACATAAAATAACGCTAGAAAAAGTGGGAATTTCTTAAAAATACCAGAATCAGTGTCGGAGAGACGGTGTAGCTTAACGGATTCGGACAAAGATGGTTCCAAAATCAGAGTTCTAAGACTCTGAAACCGAGAGTTATGAGAAGGAATATTTTGGGGAAAGACTGAAAGTTTCGATCTTTTGGCGCAGTGTTGGCCCAGCGATCTTGTTAGTGCGGTTAGTACTGCCATTTTTCAGTCCTTATCTGCTTTTGTTTCTTATCAGAAGCAAAATTTGAATCGTCAAGCGGTGGGGGAGTGGGGAAGTTTCGCCAAATTTGGGAGCCTAATCAGAGTCTCAGCCGTTACTTAGGGTCAATGAAACGGCCATGGCCATGAAACGCAACGCTTTGATTCAATCCATTGGAATGAACCATGAAACGCAAATTTTAATAGGATTAGATTTAGTTCAATCGGCGAGAAAAAGAAGAAAAAAAAAGTTGTTAATAGGATTAGATTTTTGAAAAGTTTTGTTTAGATAAAAGAATTAAATCTTTAAAATTTATAATCTATAAGAATAATAATTAAAAATTTTCAGTGTTTATACTTGAGACAACCAAGTAATGATATTTACAGCTCTAGAAGGGTATTGTGGGTTTTTTTCATTTTAATTCTTTTAGATGGAAAGAAACAAGAAGTAGGAAAGAAAAGGAAAAAAAAAAACAAAATTTCATACATTTATTTTTTATGTTTAAGATATTATAAATTTATATAAATTTTTATACGTTAATAATTTATTCTTTGTATATTTTGATATGTTTGTGCTCATGTTATTTTTTGCATTCTCTTTTAATTATTTTTGTCATATCTTGTATCATATCTCAATTTATCTTTTATTTTATGTTTTGTCATAGTGATTCGATTAAAAAAATTGTGTTCGTGTCCTATTTGTATTTTTTTTTTAAAAATTGTTTCTTGGTATCCTATTTATATAATATCTCAATTCATCATATATATTTTGTATAATATGTAATAGTGAACAATTTAAAAAATATTTCTATTTGCGTTTTCTTGTATGTTTCAAGTATTGTAAATTTATATAATTTTTTACATATTGATAATTTGTTATATAATAGATTTTAGTACATTTATATATTTATTTTATTTTCATATTATTTTTTGTGTTATATTACATTTATTATGTCTCAATTTATCTGTATTTTACATAATTTATCATATTAATTTAATTTTAATTCTAAATTTATTTTTTTTTAAAAATGAATCATTATATTTCTCATTTACTAATATAAATTTCATGTTTAAAATTTTAATCCAATTTCTCAAAGCATACACAAAAGAAAACACCATTTTTTAAAATCATTTGAGAAAAAAATAGATGCCTGTTGCCCATTTTAATAAAAAAATGGAAATGAGATAAGATTTTATAATTATATAAAAAGGACTTAAGAAATTAAATAAATTCACATAAGATAAGTACATGTATATTGATAGATCCAAAATCTTTATGGGAAAAATTACAAACTTTGTTTGTTTGTTTTTTTTTTAAATTAGTTTTAATTAAAAAAAACAAAATTTAATTTATTTAATTTATTTAGTATTGTTGATGCTTTTCTTTCGGGAGGTCAAGCGCGATACTCCAATACAAAGAGGATCAGAGCAATGTCAGAATTGATATTCCGAGGTGGTCTCTGATAGTTAAATCAATACATAGTCTTGCAAACATTAATCTAATAGAGAACGTTAAAAATGAGAAAAATCTACCTTAAACTTAGGCTTGTTTATCCTTTTATAGGCATTGTTGAAAGACATGTTGTCAGATGACGTAACAGGATGATAGCCAGCGCTAAGCTAGCTATTGAGCTATGGTGCCTTGTGATTGGGTCTGTCAATCGATCGTCATTCAGAATAAAGTGTTAATTTTGAGGTAATACTATTGTCCGATAATTAAATCGATATCTTTTTATATTTTAACGATTAGCGAAAAGAGTTACAGTCTTTTTGTTTGAAATGACTATTTGAACGATGAAGCAGATAATTAATCGGCCAAATGGTATAACAAGTATAATTTAATTTTCCCTTTTTCTTTGGTTTTTTTTTTTAACTAAAACGGGAAATCTATCAGAACAAAAAGCTGGGCTTGTGGTTTGGATCTTGGATTTAGGCAGGCATGTTGGGCTATGAATCTGTTTGGCCCAAACTTGAACCAGATTGAACCTTGCACAAGCAAAATCTTTTGTCATCCAAGCCCTGCACATATACAAAATATAGATCGTCATATGAAACCATGAATGATAAAGGAAATTATTTTTCCACCCAAATTTTCTTTGGCATATTTTTTATACACTAAAAATTAGTTTTTTTATCTACTATTGCAACTGGTGAAGATAGAAGGATAGGAAGGAAGAAACTAAGCTAAAAGCCCAAACAATAGTAATTTTTTTTGTTTACTTTTCTGCTCAAACCCCATGGTCTGCATATGAATTTTTGGAATTATATCTTCCATTTTAATTACTGAAAATCAGTTTCAATTGCTAAAGAAATGAATTCTCGTTCTCTATCAGCCAAGGTTCGAATTATTTATATATATATATATAAAAGATTATAATATGCAAGAATTTATTAAAAATATAAACTTTTAGATTTTCTTGAATATATGCCAAACAATTTAATTAACTTGAAACCTTAAGAAACATATATTATTTAGAAGTGTATGAATATTTCGCTAATATATATATATATTTATATTCTAAAACCTGGCTACGTCGCTTTCAAAAAATCTAACCTGAATTAATAGTCTTATCAGCGATTTTCACGCGTAAAATTATAAGTAGAGCTATAGTTTTCAGTTTCAGACTTCAGTTTATGTATAGTGCAATTCAAGACAAAATTATACCTAGTGAAAGTCATGCATACGACATGATGAAAAACATTGACCAAGTTTTTTTTTATTCTTCTAGCACCTACTAATTCAAGTTTTTTCTTTTTAATTATATATCAAACAAATAAGTTTTAGTTGACAAGGAAAGTCCATCAGCTGCTTCGTCTCGCGTTCGTGGGTCATAAATGCGTACAATTAATATTTACTCGGTTTGGATGACTATATCTTATTTGTCTGCGCTGGTCGGTCGTCTTGTCTCTCCCTTGAAAATGATATATATATATATATATATATAAGGAGATTTTGGCCCCATTTTTCATCTCCTAAGTCAAAATTACCGTTTTGTTAATTTTGTACTTATTTAAGGCTTTCAAGTATTAAGAAAAAAATGCAATGGATTGTCTGTAAATTATATACGTTCATATCAAATTTTTTTAATAATAATATATTTTGTAAAATTTTATTATAAAATATATAAATATTAATATAAAAATTATATCTTAATAATATTGTAAGTAAAAAAATAGATTTTTTGGTCGATCCAATTTAGACTTTGGACAAAAAAATTTTAAAATTTTGAATCACGACCCAATCCTAGACTATTATAAACTAACCAGTTCATGTATGCAAATTTTGTTTCTTGATTTTTAGTGTCA
>JBBYHO010152726.1:0-39229 GCA_038382025.1 Adansonia gregorii | reverse complement strand
AGCCTTTCTTTCCACCATTTTTTTAAATCAATGTTATTCCTTCAATTATGAAAAATATGGAAGCATGTAATAAACTCTTTTTTTATTAATGGGTTCCATAAACACATTTTCCACATTAGGATGGATGGCGTTGATGCTTTCGCTTGATAAGAAAAGCTTTTTTTCCACCATTTTTTGAATCAATGTTATTACGTCAATTGTGACAAACATGGATGCACGTGTTAATCTTTTTTTTTTCATGCCTAAGCACCATATACACATTCCCCTCATTGGGATAGATGACATTGATGATTTGGCTTGATAAGAAAAGACTTTCTTTCCACCATTTTTTGGGATCAATGTTATTCAGTCAATCGTGGAAAACATTTATGCATGTAATAATATCCTTTTTTTAGTGATTGGGTACCATATACACATCTCCTGTTGGGATAGATAACATTGATGATTTGACTTGATAAGAAAAGCTTTTCTTTCCACCATTTTTTTGGAATCAATGTTATCCCATAAACTGTGACAAACTTGGATGCACGTGATAATCGCATTTTTTTAATGATTGGGCACCATAAACCTATTTCCCTCATTGGGATAGATGGCATTGATGCTTTTGCTTGATAAGAAATGCTTTTCTTTCCAGCATTTTTTGGAATAAATGTCATTCCATTAACTGTGACAAACATGGGAGCACATATTAATCTCCTTTTTTTTATGATTGGGCACCATATACACATTCTCCTCGTTAGGATAGATGACATTGACAGTTTCGTTCGATAAGAAAAGCTTTTCTTTCCAGCATTTTTTTTGAATCAATGTTGTTTTAATAATTATGGAAAACATGGAAGCACGTAATAATCTCCTTTTTTTTATTATTGGGTGCCATAAACACTTTTTCCACAATAGGATAGATTGCATAGATGCTTTCACTTGATATGAAAAGCTTTTCCTTCCACCATTTTTGGAATCAATGTTATTCCATTAATTGTGACAAACATGGATGCACATGTTAATCTCCATTTTTTCATGGTTAGGCACCATATACATATTCTCCTTATTGAGGTGGTGACATTGATGCTATGGCTTGATAAGAAAAGCTTTTCTTTCCACCATTTTTTAGAGTTAATGTTATTCCATCAATTGTGACAAACATGGATGCACATAATAATCTCCTTTTTTTCTTGATTAGGCAGCATAAACATATACTCATCATTGGGATAGATGACACTGATGATTTGGCTTGATAAGAAAAGCTTTTCTCGCCATCATTTTTTGGAATCAATGTTATTTTGTAAATTGTGACAAACTTGTACGCACATAATAATCCCATTTTTTTCATGATTGGAGACCATAAACATTTTTCCGCATTAGGATAGATGACCTTGATGCTTTTGCATGATAAGAAACCCCCATTTGTTCAAATCAATGTTATTCTATCAATCGCAACAAGCATGGATGCACATATTAGTCTCTTTTTCTTAATAAGTGGGCACCATAAATACATTGTCCACATGAGGATAGATGACAATGATGCTTTGGTTGGATAAGAAAATCTTTTCTTTACACCAATTTTTGGAATCAATGTTATTCTGTCAATCATGACAAGCATGGATGAACATAATAATTTGCCTTTTTTCATAATTAGGCACCATAAGCACATTCCCCTCATTGGGATATATGACATTGATGCTTTGGCTTGATAAGAAAAGCTTCTTTTTCCTTTATTTTTTGGAATCAATATTATTCCATCAATTATGACAAACCTGGATACACGTAATGATCTCTTTTTTTTTTTAAGGATTGGGCACCATAAATGCATTCACATCATTAGTATAGATGGCATTGATGATTTGGCTTGATAAGAAATGCTTTCTTTGACCATTTTTTGGAATAATGTCATTCCATAAATTGTGACAAACTTAGATGCACGTAATAATAGCATTTTTTTCATGATTGGACACCATAAACATATTCTCCTCATTAGGATAGATGACATTGATGCTTGTCCTTGATAAAAAAGGTTTCTTTCTAGCATTTTTTTGAATAAATATTTTTTGTTAATTATGACAGACATGGGTGCTCATATTAATCTTATTTTTTCCATGATTGGGCACCTTATACACTTTCTCCTTGTTGGGATAATGACATCGATGATTTGGCTTTATAAGAAAAGCTTTTTCTTCCACCATTTTTTGGAATCAATGTTATTCTGTTAATCGTGACAAACTTCTATGTATGTGATAATCTCCTTTTTCTCATGATTGGGCACCATATGCGCATTATTATTGGTGGGATATATGACATTAACAATTTGGCTTGATAAAAAAAGCTTTTCTTTCCACTATTTTTTCAAATCAATGTTATTCTGTCAATTGTGAGAAACATGGAAACATGTAATAATCTCCTTTTTTTATTATTGGGTGCCATAAACACTTTTTCCACATTGGGATAGATGGCATTGATGCTTTCACTTGATATGAAAAGCCTTTCTTTCTACCATTTTTAGAGTCAATGTTATTCCATCAATTGTGACAAATATGGATGCACGTGTTAATCTATTTTTTTTTCATGATTAGTCACCATATACACATTCCCCTCATTAGGATAGATGACAATGATGATCTGGCTTGATGAGAAAAGTTTTTCTTTTCATAATTTTTTGGATTCAATGTTATTTAGTCAATTGTGACAAACATGTATGCATGTAATAATCTTCTTTTTTAAAGATTGGGCACCATAAACACATTCTCATCGTTGGGTTAGATGACATCGATGATTTGGCTTGATAGGAGAAGCTTCTCTTTCCACCATTTTTTGGAATCAATGTTCTCACGTCAATCATGACAAACATGTATGCATATAATAATCTCCTTTTTTTCACGATTGGGCACTATAAACACATTCTCATTATTAGGCTAGATGACACTAATGATTTGGCATGATAAGAAAAGCTTTTCTTTCCACCATTTTTCAGAATCAATGTTACTCCGTCAATAGTGATAAACATGGATGCACGTGTTAATCTCTTTTTTTTTTTCATGAGCGGGCACCACATGCACAATCTCCTCATTGGGATAGATGACTTTGATGATTTGGCTTGATAAAAAAAGATTTTCGTTCCACCATTTTTTAGAATAAATGTTATTTTGTCAATCATGACAAACATGTATGCATGTAATATTCTCATTTTTTTCATGATTGGGCACCATATACATATTTTCCTATTGGGATAGATGACACTGACAATTTGGCCTTATAAGAAAAGCTTTCCTTTCCAACATTTTTTGGAATCAATGTTATTCTGTCAATCGTGACAAACTTGGATGCCAGTAATAATCCTTTTTTTTTTCATGATAGGCACCATAAATATGTTCTCCTCATTGGGATAGATGACATTGATGCTCTAGCATGATAAAAAAAGCTTTTCTTTCTACCACTTTTTGGAATCAAATATTATTTCGTCTCCTCATTGGGATAGATGACATTGATGCTCTGGCATGATAAGAAAAGCTTTTTTTTCTACCATTTTTTGGAATCAATGTTATTTCATCAATCATGACAAACATGGATGCACGAATTAATCTCATTTTCTTCATGATTAGGCAATACAAAGACATTCTCCCTATTGGGATAAATGATATTGATGGTTTGGCTTGATAAGAAAAGCTTTTCTTTTTGGCATTTTTGGAATCAATGTTATTCTGTCTATCATGACTAACATGGATGCATATATTAATGTCATTTTTATCATGATTGGGCATCATAAATAGATTCTCCTCATTGGGATGAATGATATTGATGCTTTGGCTTGACAAGAAAAGCTTTTCTTTCTAGTATTTTTGAATCAATATTATTCCGATAATTGTGACAATCATGGATGCATGTAATAGTCTCCTTTTTTGCATGATTAGGCACTGTAAACACATTCTCCTCATTGGTACAGATGACATTAACACTTTGGCTTGATAAGAAAAGCTTTTCTTTCATCCAATTTTTGGAATCAATGTTTTTCCATTAATTGTGACAAATATGGATGCATGTAATAATCTCTTTTTTTTTTCATGATTAGGCACCATAAACACATTCTCATCATTGGGATAGGTGTCATTGAAGATTTAGCTTCATAAGAAAAGCTTTTGTCTCCACTAATTTTTGGTAGCAATGTTATTCCATAAATTGTGACAAACTTGTATGCACGTAATAGTCTCATTTTTTCATGATTAGGCAGCATAAACATATTCTCCTCATTGGGATAAATAACATTGATGTTTTTGCTTGATAAGAAAAGCTTTTCTTGCCCCCACTTTTTGGAATCAATGTTATTCTGTCAACCATGACAAACATTGATGCACGTATTAATCTACTTTTTTTAATGATTGGGCATCGTAACACGTTCTCCACATTGGGATAAATGGCATTCATGCTTTGGGCTTATAAGAAAAGCTTTTCTTTATGCCATGTTTTGAAATCAATGTTATTCTGTCAATCACGGCAAATATGGATGCAAGTAATAATCTTCTTTTTTTCATGATTGGGTAGCATAAACACATTTCCCTCATTGGGATAGATCACTTTGACGTTTTGGCTTAAAAGAAAAGCTTTTTTTTCCATCATTTTTTGGAATCAATATTATTCCATCAGTCGTGACAAACATAGATGCACGTAATAATATCCTTTTCTTTATGATTGCGCACCATAAATGCATTCTCATCATTGGGATAGATGACATTGATAATTTGGCTTGAAGAGAAACGCTTTTCTTTCCACCATTTTTTGGAATCAAGGTTATTTCGTAAATTGTGACGAACTTGGATGCACGTAATAATCTCATTTTTTTTCATGATTGAACACCATAAACATATTCTCCTCATTAAGATAGATGACATTGATGCTTTTACTTGATAAGAAAAGGCTTTATTTCCAACATTTTTGGAATAAATGTTTTTTCGTTAATTGTGACAAACATGGGTGCACATATTAATCTCCCTTTTTTTCACGATTGGGCACCATATACAGATTCTTCTCACTGGGATAGATGACATTGATGATTTGGCTTGATAAGAAAACCTTTTCTTTCTACCATTTTTTGGAATCAACATTATTCCGTCAAGCATGACAAACATGTATGCATGTAATAGTATCCTTTTTTTCATGATTGGGCACCATATACACATTCTCCTCTTAAGATAGATGGCATTGATGATTTGGTTTGATAAGAAAAGCTTTTCTTTCCACCAGTTTTTTAAATCAATGTTATCTCTTAAACTATGACGAACTTGGATGCACGTAATAATCTTATTTTTTTTTAATGATTGGGCACCTTAAACATATTCTCCTCATTAGGATAAATGGCATTGATGCTTTTGCATGATAGGAAAAGCTTTTCTTTCCAGCATTTCTAGGAATCAATGTTATTTCATCAATTATGACAATCATGGGAGCACATATTAATCTTTTTTTTTTATGATTGGGCACCATATATATATTCTCCTCATTGGGATAAATGACATTGGTGCTTTGGCTTGATAAGAAAATCTTTTCTTTCCACCATTTTTTGGAATCAATGTTTTTCTCTCAATCATGACAAACATGTATGCATGTTATAATCTCTTTTTTTTCATGATTGGGCACCATATGCACATTCTTATCGTTGGGATAGATGACATTCACAACTTGGCTTGATATGAAAAGCTTTTGTTTTCTCTATTTTTTCAAGTCAATGTTATTTTGTAAATTGTGAAAAACAAGGAAGCACGCAATAATCTCCTTTTTTTATTATTGGGTGCCATAAACACATTTTCCACATTGGGATAGATGGCATTGATGCTTTTGCTTGATGAGAAAACCTTTTCTTTCCACCATTTCCGTAATGAATCTTATTCGTCAATTATGACCAACATGGATGCACATGTTAATCACCTATTTTTCATGATTGGGCACCATAAACACATGTTGCTCATTGGGATAGATGACATTGATGATTTGGCATGACAAGAAAAGCTTTTGTTTCCACCATTTTTTGGAATCAATGTTCCACCATCAATCGTGACAAACATGTATACATGTAATAATCTCCTTTTTTTCATTATTGGGTGCCATATACACATTCTCCTCATTGGGATATATGACATTAATGATTTGGATTGATAAGAAAAGCTTTTTTTTCCACCATTTTTTGGAATCAATGTTATTCCATCAATCGTTACAGACTCAGATGCATGTATTAATCTTATTTTTTTTAAGATTGGGCACCATATACACATTCTCCTCATTGGGATAGATGACATTAATGATTTGGCTTGATAAGAAAAGCTTTTCTTTCCAACATTTTTTGGAATCAATGTTATTCCGTCAATCATGACAAAAATATATGCATGTTATAATCTCTTTTTTTTCATGATTGGGCACCATATGCATTCTCATCGTTGGGATAGATGACATTGACAACTTGGCTTGATAAGAAAGGTTTTTTTTTCCACCATTTTTTCAAATCAATATTATTCTGTCAATTGTGAAAAACATGGAAGTTCATAATAATCTTTTTTTTTTTGTTATTGGGTGCCATAAACACATTTTCCACATTGGAATAGATGGCATTGATGCTTTTGCTTGATAAGAAAAGCTTTTCGTTCCACCATTTTCGAAATGAATGTTATTCTATCAATTATGACAAACATGGATGCACATGGTAATCTACTTTTTATCATGATTGGGCACCATAAATACTCTCCTCGTTGGGATAGATGGCATTGATGATTTAGCTTGATAAGAAAAGCTTTTCTTTCCACTATTTTTGGAATCAATCTCCTTCGTCAATCATGATAAACATGTAAACATGTAATAATCTCCTTTTTTTCATGATTAGGCACCATATACACATTCTCCTCACTGGGATAGATGACATTAACAATTTGGCTTGATAAGGAATGCTTTTTTTCACCATTCCTTGGAATTAATTTTGTTCCATCAATCGAAACAAATAAGGATGCAGGTAATAATCTTCCTTTTTTTTATGATTGGGCACTATAAACATATTCTCCTTATTGGGATAGATGATATTGACGCTTTGGCTTGATTAAAAAAGCTTTTCTTTACACCATTTTTTAGAATCAATGTTATTCCATCAATAGTGACAAAAATGGATCCACATATAAATTTCCTTTTTTCACTATTAGGCACCATAAACACATTCTTCTTATTGGGATAGATGACATTAATGCTTTGCCTTGGTAAGAGAAACTTTTTTTTCCACCATCTTTTGTAATCAATGCTATTCTATCAATCGTGACAAATGTGGATGCATGTAATACTCTTTTTTATCATGATTGGGCACCATAAAGACATTCTCCTCATTAGGGTAGATGACATTGATGCTTTGGCTTGATAAGAAAAGCTATTCTTTCCTTCATTTTTGAATCAATTAATTCTGTCAATTGTGACAAACATGCATGCACATAATAATCTCTTTTTTTTCATGATTAGGCACCACATACACATTCTACTTATTGGGATAGATGATATTGACACTTTGGCCTGATAAGAAAAGCTTTCTTTTCCACTATTTTTTGGAATCAATGTAATTCAGTCAATTGTGACAAACATGGATGCACGTAATCATCTTTTTTTTCATGATTGGGCATCGTATACGCATTTTTCTTGTTGAAATCAAAGACATTGACGATTTAGCTTGATAGGAAAAGCTTTTCTTTCCACCATTTTTCGAAATCAATGTTATTCCGTCAATCGTGACAAACATGTATGCATATCAAAATCTCCTTTTTTTCATGATTGGGCACCATAAACACATTCTCATCCTTAGGATAAATGGCACTGACAACTTGGTTTAGGCCAAAAAGCTTTCTTTTCACCACTTTTTCGAATCAATGTTATTCTGTCAACTGTGAAAAACATGGAAGCACGTAATAATCTCCTTGTTTTTATTATTGGGTGCCATAAACACATTTTACACATTAGGATGGATGGCATTGATTCTTTCGCTTGAAAAGAAATGCTTTTCTTTCCATCATTTTCGGAATGAATGTTATTCCGTCAATTTTGACAAACGTGGATGCACGTGTTAATCTCTTTTTTTTCATAATTGGGCACCATATACATATTCTCCTCACTGGGATAGGTGACATTGATAATTTGGCTTGATAAGAAAAGTTTTTCTTCCCACCATTTTTCAGAATAAGTGTTCATCTGTCAATCGTGACAAACATGTTTACATGTAATAATCTCCATTTTTCATGATTAGGCACCATATACACATTCTCCTCATTAGGACAGATAACATTGATGATTGGCTTGATAAGAAAAGCTTTTCTTTCCACCATTTTTTGGAATCAATGTTATTTTGTCAATCATTACAAACTTAGAAGCATGTATTAATCTCTTCCTTTTTTTTTAAGATTGGGCACCATATACACATTCTCCTTATTGGGATAGATGACATTGATGATTTGGCTTGATAAGAAAAGCTTTTCTTTCCACCATTTTTTGGAATCAATGTTATTCCATCAATCGTGACAAACACGTATGCATGTCATAATCTCTTTTTTTTTTCATGATTGGGCACCATAAACACATTCTCCTTATTGCGATAGATGACATTACCACTTTGGCTTAACAAGAAAAGCTTTTCTTTCCATCATTTTTTGGAATCAATATTATTCCATCAAATGTGGCAAACATGGATGCACGTAATCATCTCATTTTTTTCATGATTGGGCACCGTAAACACATTATCATCATTGGGATATATGACACTGATGCTTTGGCTTGATAAGAAAAGCTTTTCTTTCCATCTTTTTTTGGTTTCAATGTTATTCCATCAATCATGACAAACTTGGATGCATGTAATAGTCTCATCTTTTTCATGATTGAGCACTGTAAACATGTTTTTCTCATTGGGATAGATGACATCGATGATTCGGCTTGATAGGAAAAGCTTGTCTTTCCACTATTTTTTTGAATTAATGTTATTCCATTAATTGTGAGAAACATGGATGCACGTATTAATATCCTTTTTTCCATGATTGGGCACCATAAACACATTTTCTTCATTAAGGTAAATGATATTGACGCTTTAGCTTGTTAAGAAAAGCTTTTTATTCTAGCATTTTTTGAATCAATGTTATTTTGTCAATCATGACAAACTTGGATGCATGCAATAATCTCCTTTGTTTTCATGATTGGGCACCATAAACATGTTCTCCTCATTGGGATAGATGACATTGATGCTTTGGCTTGATAGGAAAAGGTTTTCTTTCCCCCATTATTTGGAATCAATGTTATTCCATTAATCCTGACAAACATGGATGCATGTTTTAATCTCTTTTTTCTCATGATTAGGTGCCATAAACACATTGTCCTCATTGGGATTGATGACATTGATACTTTGGCTTGTAAGAAAAGCTTCCCATTTCACCATTTTTTGGAATCAATGTTATTCCTTCAATTGCGACAAACATGGATGCACATAATAATCTCTTTTTTTTCATGATTAGGCACAATAAACACATTCTCATTATTAGGATAGATGACATTGACGATTTCACTTAATAAGAAAAGCTTTTCTTTCCAGCAATTTTTGGAATCAATGTCATTTTTTCAATCATGACAAAGATGGATGCAGGTAATAATCTCCTTTTTTTCATGATTAGGCACCATAAACACGTTATCTTCATTGGGATAGATGACATTGACACTTTGGCTTGACGAGAAAAGCTTTGCTTTTCACCATTTTTTGGAATCAATGTTATTCCATCAATTGTGACAAACTTGGATGCACATAAGAAACTCCTTTTTTTTCATGATTAAGCATGATAAACACATTCTCATCATTGGGATAGATGACATTGACAATTTGGCTAAATAAGAAAAGCTTTCCTTTTCACCATTTTTTGGAATCAATGTTGTGCGTCAATCATGACAGCTATGGAAGCACGTAATCATCTCCTTTTTTTACATGTGGGATAGATGACATTGACGATTTGGCTAATAAGAAACGTTTTTCTTTCCACCATTTCTTGAAATCAATGTTGTTTTGTCAATCATGACAAACAAGGATGCAAGTAATAATCTTTTTCTTTCATGATTAGGCACCACAAACACATTCTCCTCATTGGGATAGATGATATTGACACTTTGGCTTGATAAAAATAGCTTTTCTTCCCCCTATTTTTTGGAATCAACATTATTCCATCAATCATGACAAACATGAAAGCACTTATTAATCTCTTTCTTTTCATGATTGGGCACCATAAACATATTCCCCTCATTGGGTAGACGACATTGACGGTTTGGCTTGATAAGAAAAGCTTTTTTTACACCATTTTTTATAATCAATGTTATTTCGTCAATAGTGACAAACATGGATGCAAGTAATAATCTCCTTTTTCTCATGATTAGGCACCATAAACACATTCTCCTCTTTGGGATAGATGACATTGCACTTTGCCTTGATAAGGAAAGCATTTATTTCAACCATTTTTTGGAATCAATATTATATCATCAAATATGACAAACATGGGTGCATGTAATCATCTCATTTTTTTTCATGATTGGGCACCATAAACACATTATCATCATTAGGATAATGACATTGATGCTTTGGCTTGGCAAGAAAAGCTTTTCTTTCCATCATTTTTTGGAATCAATGTTATTTCGTCAATCGTGACAAACTTGGATGCACATATTAAGCTCCTCTTTTTCATGATTGAGCACCGTAAACATATTTTCCTCATTAGGATAGATGATATTGATGCTTTGGCTTGATAAGAAAATCTTGTCTTTCCACCATTTTTGAATCAATGTTATTTCGTCACTCATGAGAAACATGGATGCACATATTAATATCCTTGTTTTCATGATTGGGCATCATAAACACATTCTCCTCATTGAGTTAAATGATATTGATGCTTTAGCTTGTTAAGAAAAGCTTTTCATTCTAGCATTTTTTGAATTAATGTTATTCCGTCAGTCGCGACAAACATGGATGCATGTAATAAGATATTAATACATGGATGCATGTAATAGCTTGTTAAGAAAACCTTTTTTGCAAGATTAGGCACCATAAACACATTCTCCTCAATAAGATAGATGACATTGATGCTTTGGCTTGATAAGAAAAGCTTTTCCATCCTCCATTTTTTTGAATAAATGTTATTCTGTCAATCGTGACTAACATGGATGCACATAATAATCTTTCTTTTTTCATGGTTAGGCACCATATATACATTCTTCTCATTGGGACAGAATTAATGCTTTTGCTTGATAAGAAAAGCTTCTCTTTCTAGCATTCTTGGAATCAATATTCCATTAATTGTGTCAAACATAGGGGCATATATTAATCTCATTTTTTTTATGATTGGGCACCATATACATATTCTACTCGTTAGGATAAATGGCATTGATGATTTGGCTTGATAAGAAAAGCTTTTCCTTCTACCATTTTTTGGAATCAATATTATTTCAAAAATTGTGACAAACTAGGGCACACGTAATAATCTCCTCTTCTTCATTATTGGGTGCCATAAACACGTTCCCCTCATTGGGAAGGATGACATTGACACTTTGGCTTGATGAGAAAAGCTTTCCTTTCCTCCATTTTTTGGAAGCAATGTTTCCATGAATTGTGATAAACATGGATGCATGTAATAGTCTTCTTTTTTTTTTTTCATGATTAAGCATAATATACATATTCTCATTATTAGGATAGATGACATTGACACGTTAGCTTGATAAGAAAAGCTTTTCTTTGCACCATTTTTTGGAATTAATGTTATTTTATCAATCATGACTAACATGGGTGCACATATTAATCTCCATTTTTTCATGATTAGGCACCATAAACTCATTCTCCTTTTTGGGATAGATGACATTAATGCTTTGGCTTAATAAGAAAAGCTTTTCTTTACGCCATTTTTTGGAATCAATGTTATTCCATCAATCATGACAAACATGGATGGAGGTAATAATTTCCATTTTGTCATGATTAGGCACCGTAAACACATTCTCCTTATTAGGATAGATGATATTGATGCTTTGGCTTGATAAGAAAAGCTTTTCTTTATGCCATTTTTTGGAATCAATGTTATTCCGTGAATCATGACAAACATGGATAGAGCTAATAATCTCTATTTTGTCATGATTAGGCACCATAAACACATTCTCCTTATTAGGATAGATGACATTGATGCTTTGGCTTGATAAGAAAAGCTTTTCTTTACACCATTTTTTGGAATTGATGTTATTCCGTCAATCATGATAACCATGGATGCTTGTAACAATCTCTTTTTTTGCATGACTAAGCACCATAAACATATTCTTCTCATTGGGATATATGAAATTGATGCTTTGGCTTCATAAGAAAAGCTTTTCTTTCCCCCATTTCTTAGAATTAATGCTATTCTATCAATCATGACAAACATGGATGCACGTATTAATCTCTATTTTTTCATGATTAGGCACCATAAACACATTCTCCTTATTGGGATAGATGACATTGATGCTTTGGCTTTATAAGAAAAGCTTTTCTTTACACCATTTTTTGGAATGTTATTCTGTCAATCATTGTAAACATGGATAGAGGTAATAATCTCTTTTTTTTCATGATTGGGCACCATAAATAGATTCTCTTTATTAGGATAGATGACATAGATGCTTTGGTTTGATAAGAAAAGCTTTTCTTTGCACTATTTTTTGGAATCAATGTTATTCCATCAATCGTGAAAAACATGGATGCAGGTAATAATCTTCTTTTTTTTCATGATTAGGCACCATAAACACATTCTCCTCATTGAGATATATGACATTGACACTTTAGCTTGATAAGAAAAGCATTTTTTTCCCTCATTTTTTGGAATTGATGCCATTCTATCAATCGTGACAAACATGGATGCATGTATTAATCTTCATTTTGCCATGAATAGGCACCATAAACACATTCTTTGGCATAGGGATAGATGACATTAATGCTTTGGCTTGATAAGAAAAGTTTTTCTTTACACCATTTCTTGGAATTAATGTTATTCTGCCAATTATGACAAACATGTATGCATGAAATAATCTTTTTTTTGCACGATTAGGCACAATAAACACATCGTCCTCCTTGGGATTGATGACACTGACACTTTAGCTTGATAAGAAAAGTTTTTTTTTCACCATCTTTTTGAATAAATGTTATTCCGTAAATTATGACAAGCTTGGATGCACGTAATGAACTTTTTTTTCCTGATTGGGCACCGTAAATACATTCTCCTCATTGGGATAGATGACATTGATGCTTTTGCTTGATAAGAAAAGCTTTTTTTTCCTCCATTTTTTTGGAATCAATGTTCTTCAATCAATCGTGACAAAAATGTCTGCAAGTAATAATCTCCCTTTTCTCATTATTAGGCACCATATACATATTCTCCTTGTTGGGATAAATGACATTGACAATTTGGCTTGATAAGAAAAGCTTTTCTTTACACCATCTCTTGGAATCAATGTTGTATCGTCAATCATGACAAACAAGGATGCATCTAATAATCTCTTTTTTTTCAAGATTTGGCACCACAAACACGTTCTCCTTATTGGGATAGATGACATTGTTGCTTTGGCTTGATTAGAAAAGCTTTCCATTCCCTTATTTTTTCGAATCAATGTTATTCCATTAATCGTGACAAACATGGATGCATGTATTAGTCTTTTTTTTTTTCATGATCAGGCACCATAAACCATTCTCCTCATTAGGATAGATGACATTGATGCTTTGGCTTGATAAGAAAAGCTTTTCTTTACACCATTTGGAATTAATGTTTTCCCATCAATCGTGGCAAAAATCGATGCATGTAATAATCTTCCTCTTTTTCATGATTGGGCACCATAAACACATTCTCCTCATTGGGATAAATGACATTAACACTTTGGCTTGGTAAGGAAAGCTTTTCTTTCCATCATTTTTTGGAATGAATGTTATTCCCCCAATTGCGACAAACATGGATGCACGTAATAATCTCATTTTTTTTCATGATTGGGCACCATATACACATTCTACTCATTGGGATAGGTGACATTGATGATTTGACTTGATAAGGAAAGCTTTTTTTCCACCATTGTTTGGAATCAATGTTATTCCTTCAATTGTGACAAACATGGATGCATGTAATAATCTTCTTTTTTTCATGATTGGGCACGATATACATATTCTCCTCGTTGATTTAGATGACATTGACGATTTAGCTTGTTAGGAAAGGCTTTTTTCCCCCTTTTTTATGGAATCAATGTTGTTCCTTCAATATTATTTCTTCAATCATGACAAATGTGGATGCACATATTAATCTTTTTTTTTATGATTGGGCACCATAACCTCATTCTTCTCATTGGGATCGATGACATTAATGATTTGGCTTGATAATAAAAGCTTTTCTTTACACCTTTTTTTGGAATCAATGTTATTTCGTCAATCGTGACAAACATAGATGCATGTAATAATCTCTTTTTTTTCATGATTAGGCATCGTAAACAGATTCTCATCTTTGGGGTAGATGACATTAACACTCTGGCTTGATAACAAAAGCTTTCCTTTCCACCATGTTTTGGAATCATTGTTATTCCATCAATTATCACAAACATGGATGCATGTAATAATCTTTTTTTCATGATTGGGCACCATAAACACATTCTCATCTTTGGGATAGATGACATTGATGCTTTGGCTTGATATGAAAAGCTTTTCTTTCCATCATTTTTTGAATCAATATTATTCCGTCAATCGTGAAAAACATGGAAACACGTAAAAATATCCTTTTTTTCATTACTAGGCGCCATAAACGCATTCTCCTCATTGGGGCAGATGACATTGACATTTTGGCTTAATAAGAAAAGCTTTTCTTTCCTTTATCTTTTGGAATCAGTGTTATTCCGTCAATAATGATAGGCATGGATGCACGTAATAATCTACTTTTTTCATGAACGGGCACAAAAAACACATTCTCTTCATTGGGATAGAAAACATTGATGCCTTGGCTTGACAAGAAAAGCATTTTTTTACACCATTTTTTGGAATCAATGTTATTCCGTAAATTGGGACAAGCTTTGATGCATGTAATAATCTCCTCTTTTTAATGATCAGGTGCCATAAATGTGTTCTCCTTATTGTGATAGATGGCACTAAGACTTTGGCTTGATAGGAAAAGGTTTTTCTTTCCACCATTTTTTGGAATCAATATTATTCTTTTAATTGTGACAAACATGGATGTGCATATTAATCTCCTTTTTCTAATGATTAGGCACCATAAATGCATTCTCCTTATTGGGATAGAAAACATTGATGCCTTGGCTTCATAAAAAAAGCTTGTCCTTGCACCATTTTTTTGAATCAATATTATTCTGTAAATTATGACAAACTTGGATGCACGTAACAATCTCCTCTTTTTCTTGATTGGGCACCATAAAGACATTCCCATCATTGGGATACATGACATTGACGCTTGGGCCTAATAAAAAAAGCTTTTCTTTCCATTATTTTTTGGAATCAATGTTATTCCATCAATTATGACAAACATGGTTGCACGTAATAATCTCCTTCTTTTCATGATTGTGCACTAAAAACACATTCTCATCATTAGGATAGATGACATTGATGATTTGGCTTGATAAGAAAAGCTTTTCTTTCCACTATTTTTTGGAATCAATGTTATTCCTCAATCGTAAAAAACTTGAATGCTCGTGTTAATCTTCTTTTTTTCATGATTAGGCACCATATGCACATTCCCCTCATTGGGATAGATGACATCAATGATTAGGCTTCATAAAAAAAGCTTCTCTTTCCCCCATCATTTGGAGTCAATGTTATTTTGTCAGTTATGACAAACATCGATGCATATATTAATCTCCTTATTTTCATGATTGGGCACCATGTACACATTCTCCTCATTAGGATAGATGGCATTAACGATTTGGTTATAAGAAAAGGTTTTCGTTCCACCATTTTTTGCAATCAATGTTTTTCCATCAATCGTGACAAACATGGATGCACATAACAATCTTATTTTTTTCAAGATTAGGCACGATAAACACATTCTCATCGTTGGGATGGATGACATTAACAATTTAGCTTTATAAGAAAAGCTTTTCTTTCCCTTATTTTTTGGAATCAACGCTGTTTCGTCAATCGTGACGAACATGGATGCATGTATTAATCTCTTTTTTTTTCATGATTAGGCAGCATAAATAGATTCTCCTCATTGGGATAGATAACATTAATGATTTGGCTTGATAAGAAAAGCTTTTCTTTCCTTCATCATTTGGAGTCAATGTTATTCTGTCAATTGTGACAAGCAGTGGTTCACATATTAATCTCTTTTTTGTCATTATTGGGGACCATATACACATTCTCCTTATTAGGATAGATGGCATTGACGATTTGGCTTGATAAGAAAAGCTTTTCTTTACACCATTTTTTGGAATCAATGTTATTCCGTAAATTTTGACAAGCTTGGATGCATATAATAATCTCCTCTTTTTCATGATTGGGCACTGTAAACATATTTTCCTTATTATGATAGATGACATTGATGCTTTGGCTTGATAGGAAAAAGCTTTTATTTCCACCTATTTTTGGAATCAATATTATTCCCTCAATCATGACAAACATGGATGCATGTATTAATCTGCTTTTTCTCATGATTGGGCACCATAAATACATTCCACTTATTGGGATAGAAAGCATTGATGCCTTGGCTTGATAAGAAAAGCTTTTCTTTGCACCATTTATTGGAATCAATGTTATTTTGTGAATTATGACAAACTTGGATGCACATAACAATCTCCTCTTTTCTTGATTGGACACCATATAGACTTTCTCATCGTTGGGATAGATGACTTTGACGCTTGGGCTTGATAAGAAAAGCTTTTCTTTCCACCATTTTTTGGAATCAATATTATTCCGTCAATTGTGACAAATGTGGATGCACATAATAATCTCTTTTTTTCATGATTGTGCACCATAAACACATTCTCATCATTAGGATAGATGTTATTGATGATTTGGCTTGATAAGAAAAGCTTTTCTTTCTACCATTTTTTAGAATCAATGTTATTTCGTCAATCGTGACAAACTTGGATACTCGTGTTGATCTTCTTTTTTTCATGATTAAGCCCTATATACATATTTTCCTTGTTAGGATAGATGACATTGATGATTCGACTTGATAAGAAAAGCTTTTCTTTCCACCATTTTTGGGAATCAGTCTTGTTTTGTCAATCATGACAAACAGGTATGCATGTAATAATCTTTTTTTTATGATTGGGTACCATAAACACATTTTCCTTATTGGGATAGATGACATTGGGGCTTTGACTTGATAGGAAAAGCTTTTCTTTCCACCATTTTTCTGAATCAATGTTCTTCCATCAATTGTGACAAACATGGACGCAGGTAATAATCTCTTTTTTTCATGATTAGGTACCATAAACATGTTCTCCTTATTAGGATAGATGAAATTGATGCTTCAACTAGATCAGAAAAGCTTTTTTTCCTCATTTTTTGGAATCAATGTTGTTCTTTCAATCGTAACAAACATGGATGCACGTACTAATCTTAACTTTTTCATGATTGGGCAGCATAAACACATTCTTCTCATTAGGATAGATGACATTGATGCTTTGGCTTGATAAGATTCTTTTCCCCATGAATTGGAATCAATGTTATTCCATCGATTGTGACAAACAAGGGTCCACATATTAATCTCCTTTTTTTTCATGATTGGGCATGTTTGTCACAATTGATGGATAAACATTGATTCCAAAAAATGAAGGAAAGAAAAGCTTTTCTTATCAAGACAAAGCATCAATGTCATCTATCCCAAATAAGAGAATGTGTTTATGGTGACTAATCATAAAAAAAAGAGGTTATTACAAGCATCCATGTTTGTCACGATTAGAATAACATTGATTAAAAAAATGGTTGAAAGAAAAGCTTCCCTTGTCAAGCCAAAGCATCAATGTCATCTAACCCAATGAGGAGAATTTGTTTATGGTGCCCAATCATTGAGAAAAAGAGATTACCGCATGCATGCATGCTTGTCACGATTGACGGGATAACATTCATTCCAAAAATGGTGAAAAGAAAAGCTTTTTTCATACCAAGCCAAAGCATCAATATCATCTATCCAAATGAGGAGAATGTGTTTATGGTGCCCAATCATAAAAAAAGGATATTATTACATGCATCTATACTAGTCCTGATTGACAAAATAACATTGATTCCTAAAAATGGTGGAAAGAAAAGCTTTTCTTATCAAGCGAAAGCTTTATTGTCATCTATCCTAAAGAGGAGAATGTGTTTATGGTGCCCAATCACAAAAAAAAGGGAGATTAATATGTGCATCCATGTTTGTCACAATTGACAGAATAATATTGATCCCAAAAAATAAAGGAAAGAAAAGCTAGCCTTATTAAGCCAAAGCATCTATGTCATCAATCCAAATTAGGAGAATGTGTTTACGGTGCATAATCATGAAAAAAAGGGGACTAACACGTGCATCCATTTTTGTCACAATTAATGGATTAACATTGATTCCAAAAAATGAAGGAAAGAAAAGCTTTTATTATCAAGGCAAAGTGTCAATGTCATCTATCCGAATAAGGAGAATGTGTTTATAGTGCCCAAACATGAAGAAAATGAGATTCTTACATGCATCCATGTTTGCCACGATTCACAGAATAACATTGGCTCCAAAAAATGGTGGAAAGAAAAGCTTTTCTTATGAAGCCAAAGCATCAATGGTATCTTTCCTAATGAGGAAATGTGTTTATGGTTCTCAATCATGAAGAAAAAGAGATTATTACGTGCATCCATGTTTGTCATAATTCATAGAATAACATTGATTCCAAAAATTGATGGAAAGAAAAGCTTTTCTTATCAAGCTAAAGCATCAATGTCATTTATCCCAATGAGGGGAATGTGTTTATGATGCCCAATCGTAAATAAAAAGAGATAATTGCATGCATTCATGTTTGTCATGATTGACGGAATAACACTGATTCAAAAAAATGGTGGAAAAAAAGCTTTTCATACCTAGCCAAAAGCATCAATATCATATATCCCAATGAGGAAGATGCATTTATGTTGCCCAATCATTAAGAAAAAAAGATTACTCGTGCATGCATGTTTGTCACAATTGATGGGATAACCTTCTTTCCAAAAATGGCGGAAAGAAAAGCTATTCATGCCAAGCCAAAGCATCAGTATCGTCTATCCAAATGAGGAGAATGTGTTTATGGTGCCCAATCATGGAAAAAGGGATATTATTACATGCATCCATACTTGTCCCGATTGACGGAATAACATTGATTCCTAAAAATGGTGGAAAGAAAAGCTTTTCTTATCAAGCCAAAGCTTCATTGTCATCTATCCCCATAAGGAGAATGTGTTTATGGTGCCCAATCACAAAAAAAAGGGATTAATATGTGCTTCCATGTTTGTCACAATTGATGGAAAAATATTGATTCCAAAAAATAAAAGAAAGAAAAGCTATCCTTATCAAGCCAAAGCATTAATGTCATCAATCCAAATAAGAAGAATGTGTTTATGGTACACAATCATGAAAAGAAAAGAGATTAATATGTGCATCCATGTTTGTCATAATTGACGGATTAACATTGATTCCAAAAAATGAAGGAAAGAAAAGCTTTTCTTATCAAGGCAAAGTGTCAATGTCATTTATCCGAATGAAGAGAATATGTTTATGGTGCCCAATCATGAAGAAAATGAGATTATTATGCGCATCCATGTTTGCCACAATTCACAAAATAGCATTGGTTCCAAAAAATGGTGGGAAGAAAAGCTTTTCTTACCAAGCCAAAGCATCAATGTCATCTATCCTAATAAGGAAATGTCTTTATGGTTCTAAATCATGAACAAAAGGAGATTAACGTGTGCATCCATGTTTGTCATGATTGACGGAATAATATTGATTCCAAAAATTAATGGAAAGAAAAGCCTTTCTTATCAAGCCAAAGCATCAATGTCATTTATCCCAATGAGGGGAATGTGTTTATGATGCCCAATCATGAAGAAAAAAATATTATTGCATGCATTCATGTTTGTCACAATTGACAGAATAACATTGATAAAAAAATGTTGGAAAAAAAAGCTTTTCATAATAAGCCAAAAGCATCAATATCATCTATCCTAATGAGAAGAATGTGTTTATGTTGCCCAATCAAGGAAAAAAGGACATTAAAATGTGCATCCATGTTTATCACGATTGATGGAAAAATATTGATTCCAAAAAATGAAGGAATGTAAAGTTTTTCTTGTCAAGCCAAAGCGTTAATGTCATCAATCCAAATGATGATAATGTGCTTATAGAGCCTATTCATGAAAAATAGGAGATTAAAATGTGCATCCATGTTTGTCACAATTGATGGATTAACATTGATTCCAAAAAATGAAGGAAAAAAAGCTATTCTTATTAAGTGAAAGCATCAATATCATCTATCCCAATGAGGAGAAAGTGTTTTTGGTGCCTAATCAAGAAAAAAGGAGATTATAACACGCATCCATGTTTGTCATGATTGACGGAATAACATTGATTACAAAAACTGGTGGAAATAAAAGCTTCTCTTATCAAGCCAAAGCATGAACGTCATCTAACCCAATGAGGAGAACGTATTTATGGTGCTTAATCAAGAAAAAAGGGTATTATTACATGCATCCATGCTTGTCACGATTGACAGAATAACATCGATTCCAAAAAATTGTTGAAAGAAAAGCTTCTCTTATCAAGCTTGAGCATCAATGTCATCCAACCCAATGAGAAAAATGTGTATATAGTGCCCAATCATGAAGAAAAGGAGATTAATATGTGCATCCATCTTTGTCATAATTGACGAATTAACATTGGTTCCAAAAAATAAAGGAAAAAAAAGCTTTTCTTATCAAGCCAGAGCATCCAAGTCATCTATCGCAATGAGGAGAATGTGTTTATGGTGCCCAATCATTAAGAAAAAGTGATTATTATGTGCATGCATATTTGTTATGATTGATGGGATAACACTTATTCCAAAAATGGTAAAAAAAAAGCTTTTCATACTAAGCCAAAGCATCAATATTATCTATCCAAATAGGGAGAATGTATTTATGGTGCCCAATCATGAAAAAAAAGATATTATTACATGCATCCATACTTGTCCTGATTGACGGAATAACATTGATTCCTAAAAATGGTGGAAAAAAAAGCTTTTCTTATCAAGCCAAAGCTCCATTGTCATCTATCCCAATAAGGAGAATATGTTTATGGTGCCCAATCATAAAAAAAAAGAGATTAATATGTGCATCCATGTTTGTCACAACTGCCAGAATAATATTGATTTCAAAAAATAAAGGAAAGAAAATCTATCCTTATCAAGCCAAAGCATCAATGTCATCAATCCAAATAAGGAAAATGTGTTCATGGTGCATAATCACAAAAAAAAAAAAGAGATTAACACGTGCATCCATGTTTGTCACAGTTAACGGATTAACATTGATTCCAAAAAATGAAGGAAAGAAAAGCTTTTCTTATCAACGCAAAGTGTCAATGTCATCTATCCGAATGAGGAGAATGTGTTTATGGTGCCCAATCATGAAAAAAATGAGATTCTTACGCGCATCCATGTTTGCCAAGATTCACAGAATAACATTGGTTCAAAAAAATGGTAGAAAGAAAAGCTTTTCTTATCAAGCCAAAGCACCAATGTCATCTATCCTAATGAGGAAATGTGTTTATGGTTCTCAATTATGAAGAATAGAAGATTAATATGAGCATCCATGTTTGTCATGATTGATGAAATAACATTGATTTTAAAAATTGATGGAAAAAAAGCTTTTCTTATCAAGCCAAAGCATCAATGTCATTTATCCCAATGAGAGGAATGTGTTTATGGTGCTTAATCATGAAAAAAAAAGAGATTATTACATGCATCCATGTTTATGATGATTGACGAAATATCATTGATTGAAAAAAATGGTGGAAAGAAAAGCTTCTCTTCTCAAGCCAAAGCATGAATGTCATCTAACCCAATAAGGAGAATGTGTTTATGGTGCCCAATCATGAAAAAAGGGTATTATTACATGCATCCATGCTTGTCACAATTGACGAAATAACATTGATTCCAAAAAATTATGGAAAGAAAAGCTTTTCTTATCAAGGCAAAGTGTCAATGTCATCTATCCGAATGAGAAGAATGTGTTTATGGTGCCCAATCATGAAGAAAATGAGATTCTTATGCGCATCCATGTTTGCCATATTGGTTCCAAAAACTGGCGGGAAGAAAAGCTTTTCTTATGAAGCCAAAGCATCAATGTCATCTATCCTAATGAGAAAATGTGTTTATGGTTCTCAATCATGAAGAAAAGGAGATTCTTGCACGCATTCATGTTTGTCATGATTGACGGAATAACATTGATTCAAAAAAATGGTGGAAAAAAAAAGCGTTTCATACCAAGCCAAAGGCAACAATATCATCTATCCCAATGAGGAGAATGTGTTTATGTTGCCCAATCATGGAAAAAATGAGGTTAATTTGTGCATCCATGTTTGTCATGATTGATGGAATAATATTGATTCCAAAAAATGAAGGAATGTAAAGTTTTTCTTGTCAAGCCAAAGCGTCAATGTCATCAATCTTAATGAGGATAATATGTTTATGGAGCCTATTCATGAAAAAAAAAAGAGACTAAAACATGCATCAATGTTTGTCACAATTGACGGATTAACATTGATTCCAAAAAATGAAGGAACAAAAAAGGTATTCTTATCAAGCGAAAGCGTCAATGACATCAATCCTATTGAGGAGAAAGTGTTTATGGTGCTTAATCATGAAAAAAAAAGAGATTATTATATGCATCCATGTTTGTGATGATTGATGGAATATCATTGATTGAAAAAAATGGTGGAAAGAAAAGCTTCTCTTCTCAAGCCAAAGCATGAATGTCATCTAACCCAATAAGGAGAATGTGTTTATGGTGCCCAATCATGAAAAAAGGGTATTATTACATGCATCCATGCTTGCCACAATTGACGAAATAACATTGATTCCAAAAAATTATGAAAAGAAAAGCTTTTCTTATCAAGGCAAAGTGTCAATGTCATCTATCCGAATGAGGAGAATGTGTCTATGGTGCCCAATCATGAAGAAAATGAGATTCTTACGTGCATCCATGTTTGCCACATTGGTTCCAAAAAATTACGGGAAGAAAAGCTTTTCTTATGAAGCCAAAAGCATCAATGTCATCTATCCTAATGAGAAAATGTGTTTATGGTTCTCAATCATGAAGAAAAGGAGATTATTGCACGCATTCATGTTTGTCATGATTGATGGAATAACATTGATTCAAAAAAATGGTGGAAAAAAAAAGCGTTTCATACTAAGCCAAAAGCATCAATAACATCTATCCCAATGAGGAGAATGTGTTTATGTTGCCCAATCATGCAAAAAAAAGAGATTAATATGTGCATCCATATTTGTCACGGTTGATGGAATAATATTGATTCCAAAAAATAAAGGAATGTAAATTTTTTCTTGTCAAGCCAAAGCATCAATGTCATCAATTCTAATGAGGATAATGTGTTTATGGAGCCTATTCATGAAAAAAAAGAGATTATAAATGCATCCATGTTTTTCACAATTAATGGATTAACATTGATTCCAAAAAATGAAGGAAAAAGCTATTCTTATCAAGCAGAAGCGTCAATGTCATCTATCCCAACGAAGAGAAGGAATTTATGGTGCCTAATCATGAAAAAAAGGAGATTATTGCATGCATCCAAGTTTGTCATGATTGACGGAATAACATAGATTACAAAAAATGGTGGAAAAAAAAGCTTCTCTTATCAAGCCAAAACATGAATGTCATCTAACCCAATGAGAAAAATGTGTTTATGGTGCCTAATCATGAAAAAAGGGTATTATTACATGCATCCATGCTTGTCACGATTGACGAAATAACATTGATTCCAAAAAAATTATGGAGAGAAAAGCTTTTCTTATCAAGATAAAGCATCAATATCATTTATCCTATTGCGGAGAATATGTATATAGTGCCCAATCATGAAAAAAAAAGATTATTACGTGCATTCGTGTTTGTCACAATTGATGAAATAACATTGTTCCTAAAAAAGGTGGAAAGAAAAGCTTTTCTTATCAAGAGAAAGCATATATGTCATCTATCTGAAAGAGAAGAATGTGTTTATGGTGCCTAATCATGAAAAAAAAGAGATTATTACAAGCATCCATGCCTATCATGGTTGACAAAATAATATTGATTACAAAAAATGGTTGAAAGAAAAGCTTTTCTTATCAAGCCAAAGCATCAATGTCATCTAACCCAATGAGTAGAATGTGTATATGGTGCCCAATCATGAAGAAAGGAGATTAATACATGCATCCATGTTTGACACAATTGATAGATTAACATTGATTCCAAAAACTAAAGGAAAAAAATGCTTTTTTTATTAAGCCAAAGCATCAAAGTCATCTATCCCAATGAGGAGAATGCATTTATAGGGCCCAATCATTTTAAAAAAAAAGAGATTATTATGTGCATGCATGTTTGTCACAATTAACGGGATAACATTCATTCCAAAAATGGCAAAAGGAAAAGCTTTTCAACCAAGCTAAAGCATCAATATCATCTATCCAAATAAGGAGAATATGTTTATGGGGCCCAATCATGAAAAAAGGGATATTATTACATGCATCCATAACTATGCCGATTGACGAAATAACATTGATTCCTAAAAATGGTGGAAGGAAAAGCTTTTCTTATCAAGCCAAAACTTCATTGTCATCTATCCCAATAAGGAAAATGTGTTTATGGTGCCCAATCATAAAAAAAAAAAGAGATTAATATGTGCATCCATGTTTGTCACAATTAATGGAATAATACTGATTCCAAAAAATGAAGGAAATAAAAGCTATCCTTATCAAGCCAAAGCATCAATGTCATCAATCCAACTAAGGAGAATGTGCTTATGGTGCATACTCATGAAAAAAAAGAAATTAACACGTGCATCCATATTTGTCACAATTGACGGATTAACATTGATTCCAAAAAATGAAGGAAAGAAAAGCTTTTCTTATCAAGGCAAAGTGTCAATGTCATCTATTTGAATGAGGAGAACGTGTTTATGGTGCCCAACCCTGAAGAACATGAGATTCTTATGCGCATCCATGTTTGCCACGATTCACAGAATAACATTGGTTCCAAAAAATGGTAGAAAGAAAAGCTTTTCTTATCAAGCCAAAGCATCAATGTCATCTATCCTAATGAGGAAATATGCTTATGGTTCTTAATGATGAAGAATAGAAGATTAATAAGAGCATCCATGTTTGTCATGATTGACAAGATAACATTGATTCCAAAAATTGATGGAAAGAAAAGCTTTTCTTATCAAGCCAAATCATCAATGTCATTTATCCCAATGAGAGGAATGTGTTTATGATGCCTAAACATGAAAAAAAAAGAGAGAATATTACATGCATCCATGTTTGTGATGATTGATGAAATAACATTGATTGCAAAAAATGGTGGAAAGAAAAGCTTCTCTTCTCAAGCCAAAGCATGAATGTCATCTAACCCAATAACGAGAATGTGCTTATGGTGCCCAAACATGAAAAAAAGGTATTATTACATGCATCCATGCTTATCACGATTGACGGAATAACATTGATTCCAAAAAATTATGGAAAGAAAAGCTTTTCTTATCAAGGCAAAGTGTCAATGTCATCTATCCGAATGAGGAGAATGTGTTTATGGTGCCCAATCATAAAGAAAATGAGATTCTTACGCACATCCATGTTTGCCACATTGGTTCCAAAAAAAGGTTGGAAAAATAGCTTTTCTTATGAAGCCAAAGCATCGATGTCATCTACCCTAATGAGAAAATATGTTTATGGTTCTCAATCATGAAGAAAATGAGATTAATGCGAGCATCCATGTTTGTCATGATTGACAGAATAACATTGACTCAAAAAATTGAAGGAAGAAAAAGCTTTCTTATCAAGCCAAAGCATCAATGTCATCTATCCCAATGAGAGAAATGTGTTGATGATGCCCAATCATGAAGAAAAGGAGATTATTGCATGCATTCATGTTTGTCATGATTGACGAAATAACATTGATTCAAAAAAATGGTGGAAAAAAAGCTTTTCATACTGAGCCAAAAGCATCAATATCATCTATCCCAATGAGAAGAACGTGTTTATGTTGCCCAATCATGCAAAAAAAGGAGATTAATATGTGCATCCATATTTTTCACAGTTGGTGGAATAATATTGATTCCAAAAAATAAAGGAATGTAAAGTTTTTCTTGTCAAGCCAAAGTGTCAATGCCATCAATCCTAATGAGGATAATGTGTTTATGGAGCCTATTCATGAAAAAAAAAAGAGATTATAACGTGCATCCATGTTTGTCACAATTGATGGATTAACATTGATTCAAAAAAATGGGGGAAGGAAAAAGCTATTCTTATCAAGTGAAAGTGTCAATGTCATCAATCCCAATGAGGGGAAAGTGTTTATGGTGCCTAATGATGAAAAAAAGGATATTATTGCATGCATCCATGTTTGTCATGATTGACGGAATAACATTGATTGCAAAAAATGGTGGAAAGAAAAGCTTTTCTTATCAAGCCAAAGCTTGAATGTCATCTAACCAATGAGGAGAATGTGTTTATGGTGTCTAATCATGAAAAAAAGGTATTATTACATGCATCCATGCTTGTCACAATTGACGAAATAACATTGATTCCAAAAAATTGTGGAAAGAAAAGCTTTTCTTATCAAGATAAAGCATCAATATCATTTATCCTAATGAGAAGAATGTGTATATGGCACCCAATCATGAAAAAAAAAAGATTATTACGTGCATCCGTTTTTGTCACAATTGATGAAATAACATTGATCCCACAAAAGGTGGAAAGAAAAGCTTTTCTTATCAAGGCAAAGCATCAGTGTCATCTATCCGAAAGAGGAGAATGTGTTTATGGTGCCTAATCGTGAAAAAAAAGAGATTATTACAAGCATCCATACTTGTCACGGTTGACAAAATAACATTGATTACAAAAAATAGTTAAAAGAAAAGCTTATCTTATCAAGCCAAAGCATCAATGTCATTTAACCCAATGAGTAGAATGGGTATATGGTGCCCAATCAGGAAGAAAGGAGATTAATACGTGCATCCATGTTTTTCACAATTGATGGAATAACATTGATTCCAAAAAATGAAGGAAAGAAAAGCTTTTTTTATCAAGCCAAAGCATCAAAGTCATCTATCCCAATCAGGAGAATGTGTTTATGGGGCCCAATCATTTAAAAAAAAGATTATTATATGCATGCATGTTTGTCACGATTAACGGGATAACATTCATTCCAAAAATGGTGAAAGGAAAAGCTTTTCATACCAAGCCAATGCATCAATATCATCTATCCAAATAAGGAGAATATGTTTATAGGGCCCAATCATAAAAAAAAGGATATTATTACGTGCATCCATACTTATGCCGATTGACGAAATAAGATTGATTCCTAAAACTGGTGGAGGGAAAAGCTTTTCTTATCAAGCTAAAGCTTTATTATCATCTATCCCAAAAAGGAGAATGTGTTTATGGTGCCCAATCACAAAAAAAAAGGAGATTAATATGTGCATCCATGTTTGTCACAATTAATGGAATAATATTGATTCCAAAAAATAAAGGAAAAAAAAGCTATCCTTATCAAGCCAAAGCATCAATGTCATCAATCCAAATAAGGAGAATGTGTTTACGGAACATAATCATGAAAAAAAGGAGATTAACACGTGCATCCATGTTTGTCACAATTGATGGATTAACATTGATTCCAAAAAATGAAAGAAAGAAAAGCTTTTCTTATAAAGGCAAAGTGTCAATGTCATCTATCCGAACAAGGAGAATGTGTTTATGATGCCCAATCATGAAGAAAATGAGATTCTTACGCGCATCCATGTTTGCCACGATTCACAGAATAACATTGGTTCCAAAAAAATGGTAGAAAGAATAGCTTCCTATCAAGCCAAAGCATTAATGTCATCTATCCTAATGAGGAAATATGTTTATGGTTCTCAATTATGAAGAATAAAAGATTAATACGAGCATCAATGCTTGTCATGATTGACGAAATAACATTGATTCCAAAAATTGATGGAAAGAAGAGCTTTTCTTATCAAGCCAAAGCATCAATGTCATTTATCCCAATGAGAGGAATGTGTTTATGATGCCTAATCATGAAAAAAAGAGATTATTACACGCATCCATATTTGTGATGATTTACGGAATAACATTAATTGCAAAAAATGGTGGAAAGAAAAGCTTCTCTTCTTAAGCCAAAGCATGAATGTCATCTAACCCAATAAGGAGAATGTGTTTATGGTGCCCAATCATGAAAAAAGGGTATTATTACATGCATCCATGCTTGTCATGACTGATGAAATAACATTGATTCCAAAAAATTGTGAAAAGAAAAGCTTTTCTTATCAAGGCAAAGTGTCAATGTCATTTATCCGAATGAGGAGAATGTGTTTATGGTGCCCAATCATGAAGAAAATGAGATTTTTATGTGCATCCATGTTTGCCACATTGGTTCCAAAAAAGGGTGGGAAGAAAAGCTTTTCTTATGAAGCCAAAGCATCAATGTCATCTATCCTAATGAGGAAATGTGTTTATGGTTCTCAATCATGAAGAAAAGGAGATTAATGCCTGCATCCATGTTTTTCATGATTAACGAAATAACAGTGATTCCAAAAATTAATGGAAAGAAAAGATTTTCTTGTCAAGCCAAGGCATTAATGTCATTTATCCCAATGACGGGAATGTGTTTATGATGCCCAATCATGAAAAAAAAAAGAGATTATTGCATGCATTCATGTTTGTCACGATTGACAGAATAACATTGATTCAAAAAAATGGTGGAAAAAGAAAGTTTTGCATACCAAGCCAAAAGCATCAGTATCATCTATCCCAATGAGGAGAATGTGTTTATGTTGCCTAATCACGAAAAAGAGGAGATTAATATGTGCATCCATGTTTGTCATGATTGATGGATTAGTATTGATTCCAAAAAATGAGGGAATGTGAAGTTTTTCTTGTCAAGCCAAAGCATCAATGTCATCAATCCTAATAAGGATAATGTGTTTATGGAGCCTATTCATGAAAAAAAAGAGATTAAAACGTGCATCATGTTTGTCATAATTGAGAGATTAACATTGATTCCAAAAAATGAAGGAAAAAAAAGTTATTCTTATCAAGCGAAAGTGTCAATGTCATCAATCCCAACGAGGAGAAAATGTTTATGGTGCCTAATCATGAAAAAAAAAAGAGATTATTACATGCATCCATGTTTGTGGTGATTGACGGAATAACATTGATTGCAAAAAATGGTGGGAAGAAAAGCTGCTTTTCACAAGCCAAAGCATGAATGTCATCTAACCGAATAAGGAGAATATGTTTATGGTGCCCAATCATGAAAAAAGGGTATTATTACATGCATCCATGCTTGTCACGATTGACAGAATAACATTGATTACAAAAAAGTGTGGAAGGAAAAGCTTTTCTTATCAAGGCAAAGTGTTAATGTCATCTATCCGAATGAGGAGATTGTGTTTATTGTGCCCAATCATGAAGAAAATGAGATTCTTACGCGCATCCATGTTTGCCACATTGGTTTCAAAAAAGGGTGGGAAGAAAAGCTTTTCTTATGAAGCCAAAGCATCAATGTTATCTATCATAATAACGAAATATTTTTATGGTTCTCAATCATGAAGAAAAGGAGATTAATGCGTGCATCCATGTTTCTCATGATTAACGAAATAACATTAATTCCAAAAATTGATGGAAAGAAAAGATTTTCTTGTCAAGCCAAAGCATTAATGTCATTTATCCTAATAAGGGGAATGTGTTTATGATGCCCAATCATGAAGAAAAAAAGATTATTGCATGTATTCATGTTTGTCACGACTGATAGAATAACATTGATTGAAAAAAATGGTGGAAAAAAAGCTTTTCTTACTAAGCCAAAAGCATCAATGTCATCTATCCCAATGAGGAGAATGTCTTTATGTTGCCCAATCACGGAAAAAAGGAGATTAATATGTGCATCCATGTTTGTCATGATTGATGGAATAATATTGATTCCAAAAAATGAAGGAATGTAAAGTTTTTCTTGTCAAGCTAAAGCATCATTGTCATCAATCCTAATAAGGATAATGTGCTTATGGAGCCGATTCATGAAAAAAAAGAGATTAAAACGTGCATGCATGTTTGTCACAATTGACGGATTAACATTATTCCAAAAAATGAAGGAAAAAAAAGGTATTCTTATCAAGTGAAAGCATCAACTCATCAATCCTAATGAGGAGAAAGTGTTTATGGTGCCTAATCATGAAAAAAAAGAGATTATCATCCATGTTTGCAATGATTGACAGAATAACATTGATTGCAAAAAATGGTGGAAAGAAAAGCTTTTCTTCTCAAGCCAAAGCATGAATGTCATCTAACCCAATAAGGAGAAAGGGTTTATGGTGCCCAATCATGAAAAAAGGGTATTATTACAAGCATCCATGCTTGTCATATTTGATGGAATAACATTGATTCCAAAAAATTATGGATAGAAAAGCTTTTCTTATCAAGGTAAAGTGTCAATGTCATCTATTCGAATGAGGAGAATGTGTTTATGGTGCCCAATCATGAAGAAAATGAGATTCTTACGCGCATCCATGTTTGCCACATTGGTTCCAAAAAAGGGTGGGAAAAATAGCTTTTCTTATGAAGCCAAAGTATCAATGTCATCTATCCTAATGAGAAAATGTGTTTATGGTTCTCAATCATGAAGAAAAGGAAATTAATGCGAGCATCCATGTTTGTCATGATTGACAGAATAACATTGACTCAAAAAATTGAAGGAAGGAAAAGCTTTTCTTATCAAGCCAAAGCATCAATGTCATTTATCCCAATGAGAGAAATGTGTTTATGATGCCCAATTATGAAGAAAAGGAGATTATTGCATGCATTCATGTTTGTCATGATTGACGAAATAACATTGATTCAAAAAATGGTGAAAAAAAAAGCTTTTCATACCAAGCCAAAAGCATCAATATCATCTATCCCAATGAGGAGACTGTGTTTATGTTGCCCAATCATGCAAAACAAGGAGATTACTATGTGCATCCATATTTTTCACGGTTGATGGAATAATATTGATTCCAAAAAATAAAGGAATGTAAAGTTTTTCTTATCAAGCCAAAGTGTCAATGTCATCAATCCTAATGAGGATAATGTGTTTATGTAGCCTATTCATGAAAAAAAAGAGATTATAACGTGCATCCATGTTTGTCACAATTGATGGATTAACATTGATTCAAAAAAATGGAGGAAGGAAAAAGCTATTCTTATCAAGTGAAAGTGTCAATGTCATCAATCCCAACGAGGAGAAAGTGTTTATGGTGCTTAATCATGAAAAAAAAGAGATTATTGCATGCATCCATGTTTGCCATGATTGACGGAATAACATTGATTTCAAAAAATGATGGAAAGAAAAGCTTCTCTTATCAAGCCAAAGCATGAATGTCATCTAACCAATAAGGAGAATGTGTTTATGTGCCTAATCATGAAAAAAATGTATTATTAAATGCATCCATGCTTGTCACGATTGACGAAATAACATTGATTCCAAAAAATTATGGAAAGAAAAACTTTTCTTATCAAGATAAAGCATCAATATCATTTATCCTAATGAGGGAAATGTGTATATGGCACCCAATCATGAAAAAAAAAGATTATTACATGCATCCGTGTTTGTCAAAATTGATGAAATAACATTGATCCCAAAAAAGGTAGAAAGAAAAGCTTTTCTTATCAAGGAAAAGCATCAATGTCATCTATCCGAAAGAGGAGAATGTGTTTATGGTGCCTAATCATGAAAAAAAAAAAGAGATTATTACAAGCATCCATGCTTGTCACGGTTGACAAAATAACATTGATTACAAAAAATAGTTGAAAGAAAAGCTTCTCTTATCAAGCCAAAGCATCAATGTCATTTAACCTAATGAGTAGAATGGGTATATGGTGCCTAATCAGGAAGAAAGGAGATTAATATGTGCATGCATGTTTGTCACAATTGATGGATTAACATTGATTCCAAAAAATGAAGGAAAGAAAAGCTTTTTTTATCAAGCCAAAGCATCAAAGTCATCTATCCCAATGAGGAGAATATGTTTATGGGGCCCAATCATTTAAAAAAAGGATTTTATGTGCATGCATGTTTGTCACGATTAACGGGATAACATTCATTCCAAAAATGGCGAAAGGAAAAGCTTTTCATACCAAGCCAAAGCATCAATATCATCTATCCAAATGAGGAGAATATGTTTATAGTGCCCAATCATGAAAAAAAGGATATTATTACATGCATCCGTACTTATGCCGATTGATAAAATAACATTCATTCCTAAAAATGGTGGAAGAAAAAGCTTTTCTTATCAAGCCAAAGCTTCATTGTCATCTATCCCAATGAGGAGAATGTATTTATGGTGCCCAATCACAAAAAAAAAAAAAAGATTAATATGTGCATCCATGTTTGTCACAATTAATGGAATAACATTGATTCCAAAAAATAAAGGAAAGAAAAGTTATCCTTATCAAGCCAAGGCATTACTGTCATCAATCCAAATAAGGAGAATGTGTTTATGGTGCATAATCATGAAAAAAAAGTAGATTAACACGTGCATCCATGTTTGTCACAATTTACGGATTAACATTATTCCAAAAAATGAAAGAAAGATAAGCTTTTCTTACTAAGGCAAAGTTTCAATGTCATATATCCAAATGAGGAAAATGTGTTTATGGTGCCCAATCATGAAGAAAATGAGATTTTTACGTGCATCCATGTTTGCCACGATTCACAGAATAACATTGGTTCCAAAAAATGGTGGAAAGAAGAGCTTTTCTCATCATGCCAAAGCATTAATGTCATTTATCCTAATGAGAAAATGTGTTTATGGTTCTCAATCATAAAGAAAAGGGGATTAATACATGCATCCATGTTTGTCATGATTGATGGAATAACATTGATTCCAAAAATTGATGGAAAGAAAAGCTTTTCTTATCAAGCCAAAGCATCAATGTCATTTAACCCAATGAGTAGAATGGGTATATGGTGCCTAATCAGGAAGAAAGGAGATTAATACGTGCATCCATGTTTGTCACAACCGATGGATTAACACTGATTCCAAAAAATGAAGGAAAGAAAAGGTTTTTTTTTATCAAGCCAAAGCATCAAAGTCATCTTTCCCAATGAGAAGAATGTGTTTATGGGGCCCAATCATTTAAAAAAAAGATTATATGTGCATGCATGTTTGTCACGATTAATGGGATAACATTCATTCCAAAAATGGCGGAAGGAAAAGCTTTTCATACCAAGCCAAAGCATCAAAATCATCTATCCAACTAAGGAGAATATGTTTATGGTGCCCAATCATGAAAAAAAGGATATTATTACATGCATCCATACTTATGCCAATTGATAAAATAACATTGATTCCTAAAAATGGTGGATGAAAAAGCTTTTCTTATCAAGCCAAAGCTTCAGTGTCATCTATCCCAATGAGGAGAATGTGTTTTTGGCGCCCAATCACAAAAAAAAAGAGATTAATATGTGCATCCATGTTTGTCACAATTAAGGGAATAACATTGATTGCAAAAAATGAAGGAAAGAAAAGCCATCCTTATCAAGCCAAAGCATTAATGCCATCAATCCAAATAAGGAGAATATGTTTATGGTGCATAATCATGAAAAAAAGGAGATTAACACGTGCATCCATGTTTGTCACAATTGATGGTTTAACATTGATTCCAAAAAATGAAAGAAAGATAAGCTTTTCTTACTAAGGCAAAGTTTCAATGTCATATATCTGAATGAGGAAAATGTGTTTATGGTGCCCAATCATGAAGAAAATGAGATTTTTAGGTGCATCCGTATTTGCCATGATTCACAGAATAACATTAGTTCCAAAAAATGGTGGAAAAAAAAGCTTTTCTCATCATGCCAAAGCATCAATGTCATTTATCCTAAGGAGAAAATGTGTTTATGGTTTTCAATCATGAAGAAAAGGGGATTAATACGTGCATCCATGTTTGTCATGATTGATGGAATAACATTGATTCCAAAAATTGATGGAAAGAAAAGCTTTTCTTATCAAGCCAAAGCATCAATGTCATTTATCCCAATGAGGGGAATGTGTTTATGATGCCCAACCATAAAGAAAAAGATATTATTACATGCATTCATGTTTGTCACGATTGACAGAATAACATTAATTCAAAAAAATGGTGAAAAAAAAAGCTTTTCATACCATGCCAAAAGCGTCCATATCATCTATCCCAATGAGGAGAGTATGTTTATATTGCCCAATCACGGAAAAAAAGAGATTAGTATGTGCATCAATGTTTGTCACGATTGATGGAATAATATTGATTCCAAAAAATCAAGGAATGTAAAGTTTTTCTTGTCTAGCAAAAGCTTCAATGTCATCAATCCTAATGAGGATGATGTGTTTATGGAGCCTATTCATGAAAAAAAGGAGATTAAAACGTGCATCCATGTTTGTCACAATTGACGGATTAACATTGGTTCCAAAAAATGTAGGAAAAAAAAGCTATTCTTGTCAAGCGAAAGCGTCAATGTCATCTATCCCAACGAGGAGAAAGTGTTTATGGTGCCTAATCATGAAAAAAAGGAGATTATTACATGCATCCATGTTTATCATGATTGACGGAATAACATTAATTAAAAAAATGGTGGAAAGAAAAGCTTCTCTTATCAAGACAAAGCATCAATGTCATCTAACCTAATGAGGAGAATGTGTTTATGGTGCCCAATCATGAAAAAAGGGTATTATTACATGCATCCATGCTTGTCATGATTGACGAAATAACATTGATTCTAAAAAATTGTGGAAAGAAAAGCTTTTCTTGTCAAGATAAAGCATCAATATCATTTATCCCAATAAAGAGAATGTGTATATGGTGCCCAATCATGAAAAAAAAAAGATTATTACGTGCATCCACATTTTTCACAATTGATGAAATAACATTGATCCTAAAAAATGGTGGAAAAAAAAGCTTTTCTTATCAACACAAAGCATCAATGTCATCTATCCCAAAGAGGAGAATGTGTTTATGGTGCCTAATCATGAAGAAAGGAGATTAATACGTGCATCCTTGTTTGTCATAATTGATGGATTAACATTGATCCCAAAAAATGAAGGAAAGAAAAGCTTTTCTTATCAAGCCAAAGCATCAAAGTCATCTATCCCAATGAGGAGAATGCGATTATGGTGCCCAATCATTAAGAAAAAGAGATTACTACATGCATGCATGTTTGTCACGATTGATAGGATAACATTCATTCCAAAAATGGAGGAAGGAAAAGCTTTTCATACCAAGCCCAAGCACCAATATCATCTATCCAAATGAGGAGAATGTGTTAATGGCGCCCAATCATCAAAAAAAAGATATTATTACATGCATCCTATCTTGTCTCGATTGACAGAATAATATTGATTCCTAAAAATGGTGGAAAGAAAAGCTTTTCTTATCAAGCCAAAGCTTCATTGTCATCTATCTCGATGAGGAGAATGTGTTTATGATGCCCAATCACAAAAAAAAAAGAGATTAATATGTGTATCCATGTTTGTCACAATTAATGGAATAATATTGATTCCAAAAAATGAAGGAAAGAAAAGCCATCCTTATCAGGGCAAAGCATCAATGTCATGTAACCCCACGAGGAGAATGTTTATATGATGCCTAATCATGAAGAAAAGGAGATTAACACATGCATCCTTGTTTGTCACAATTGACGGATTAACATTGATTCCAAAAAATGATGGAAAGAAAAGCTTTTCTTATCAAGCCAAAGCATCAAAGTCATCTGTCCCAATGAGGAGAATGTGTTTATGGTGCCCAATCATTAAAAAAAAAATTACAACGTCCATGAATGTTTGTCACGATTGACAGGATAACATTTATTCCAAAAATGGCAGAAAGAAAAGCTTTTCATACCAAGCCAAAGCATCAATATCATCTATCCAAATGAGGAGAATATGTTTATGGTACCCAATCATGAAAAAAAGGATATTATTACATGCATCCATACTTGTCCCGATTGACAAAATAACATTGATTCCTAAAAATGGTGGGAAGAAAAGCTTTTCTCATCAAGCCAAAGCTTCATTGTCATCTATCCCAATGAGGAGAATTTGTTTATGGCACCCAATCACAAAAAAAAAAAAAAAGAGATTAATCAGTGCATCCATGTTTGTCACAATTGACGGAATAATGTTGATTCCAAAAGATAAAGGAAATAAAAGCTATCCTTATTAAGCCAAAGCATCAATGTCATCAATCCAAACAAGGAGAATGTGTTTATGGTGCATAATCATGAGAAAAAAAAGCAGATTAACATGTGCATCCACGTTTGTCACAATTGACGGATTAATATTGATTCCAAAAGTTAAAGGAAAAAAAGCTTTTCTTATCAAGGCAAAGTGTCAATGTCATCTATCCAAGTGAGGAGAATGTGTTTATGGTGCCCAATGATGGAGAAAATGAGATTCCTACGCGCATCCATGTTTGCCATGATTTATAGAATAACATTGGTTCCAAAAAATGGCAGAAAGAAAAGCTTTTCTTATCAAGCCAAAGCATCAATGTCATCTATCCTAACGAGGAAATGTGTTTATGGTTCTCAATCATGAAGAAAAGGAGATTAATATGTGCATCGAAGTTTGTCATGATTGACGGAATAACATTGATTCCAAAAATCGATGGAAAAAAAGGTTTTCTTATCAAGCCAAAGCATCAGTGTGATCTATCCTAATGAGGGAAATGTGCTTATGATGTCCAATCATGAGGAAAAGAGATTATTACATGCATTCATGTTTGTCACGATTAACGAAATAACATTGATTCCAAAAAATGAATGAACAAAAAGCTTTTCTTATCAAGCGAAGCGTCAATGTCATCTATCCCAACAAGGAGAAAGTGTTTATTGTACCTAATCATGAAAAAAAAAGATTGTTGCATGCATCCATGTTTGTCATGATTGACGGAATAACATTGATTTCAAAAAAGGGTGGAAAGAAAAGCTTCTCTTATTAAGCCATAGCATGAATGTCATCTAACCCAATGAGGAGATTGTGTTTATGGCGCCCAATCATGAAAAAAGTGTATTATGACTTGTATCCATGCTTGTCACCTTTGACGGAATAACATTGATTCCAAAAAATTATGAAAAGAAAAGCTTTTCTTATCAAGATAAAGCATCAATATCATTTATCCCTATAAGGAGAATGTGTATAATCATGAAAAGAAAAGATTGTTATGCGCATCCACGTTTGCCACAATTGATGAAATAACATTGATTCCAAAAAACAGTGGAAAGGAAAGCTTTTTTTATCAAGGCAAAAGCATCAATGCCATCTATCCCAAAGAGAAGAATTTGTCATGAAAAAAAAGAGATTATTACAAGCATCCATGTTTGTCACGGTTTATAGAATAACATTGATTTCAAAAAATGGTTGAAAGAAAAACTTCTCTTATCAAGCCAAAGCATCAATATTATCTAACCCAATGGGGAGAATGTGTATATGGTGCCCAATCATGAAGAAAAGGAGATTAATACGTGCATCCATGTTTGTCACAATTGACGGATTAACATTAATTCCAAGAAATGAATGAAAGAAAAGCTTTTCTTATCAAGCCAAAGCATCAAAGTCATCTATCCCAATGGGGAGAATGCATTTATGGTGCCCAATCATAAAGAAGAAAGAGATTATTATGCGGATGCATGTTTGTAACGATTGACGGGATAACATTCATTCCAAAAATGGTGGAAAGAAAAGCTTTTCATACCAAGCCAAAGCATCAATATCATCTATCCAAATAAGGAGAATGTGTTTATGGTGCCCAATCATGAAAAAAAGGATATTATTACAAGCATCCATACTTGTCCCAATTGACTGAATAACATTGATTCTAAAAAATGGTGGAAATAAAAGCTTTTTCAAAGCTTCATTATCATCTATCACAATAAGGAGAATGTGTTTATGGTGCCCAATCATTAAAAAAAAGAGACTATTTCGTGCATGCATGTTTGTCATGATTGACATGATAACATTTATTCCAAAAATGGCAGAAGGAAAAGCTTTTCATACCAAGCCAAAGCATCAATATCATCTATCCAAATGAGGAGAATTTGTTTATCGGGCCTAATCATGAAGAAAAGGATACTATTACATGCAGCCATACTCGTCTTGATTGACGGAATAACATTGATTCCCAAAAATGGTGGGAAGAAAAGCTTTTCTTATCAAGCCAAAGCTTCATTGTCATCGATCCCAATGAGGATAATGTGTTTATGATGCCCAGTAACAAAAAAATGACGTTAATCTGTGCATCCATATTTGTCACAATTGGCGAAATAATATTGATTCCAAAAAATGAAGGAAAAAAAAGTTATCCCTATCAAGCCAAAGCATCAATGTCATCAATCCTAATAAGGAGAACATCTTTATGGCGCATAATCATGAAAAAAAGGAGATTAACACGTGAATCCATGTTTGTTACAATTGATGGATTAACATTGATTCCAAAAAATGATGGAAAGAAAAGCTTTTCTCATTAAGGCAAAATGCCAATATCATCATCCGAATGAGGAGAATGTGTTTACGGTGACCAATCATGAAGAAACAGAGATTCCTACACGCATCAATGTTTGCCACGATTCATAGAATAACATTGGTTCCAAAAAATGGTGGAAAGAAAAGCTTTTTTTATCAAGCCAAAGCATCAATGCCATCTACCCTATTGAGGAAATGTGTTTATGGTTCTCAATCACGAAGAAAAGGAGATTAATATGTGCATCCTCGTTTGTCAAGATTGATGGAATAACATTGATTCCAAAAATTAACGGAAAGAAAACCTTTTCTTATCAAGTGAAAGCATCAATGTCATTCACCCCAATGAGAAAAATGTGTATATGGTGCCTAATCAGGAAGAAAAGGAGATTAATACGTGCATCCATGTTTGTCACAATTGACGGATTAACATTAATTCCAAAAAATGAAAGAAAGAAAAGCTTTTCATACCAAGCCAAAGCATCAATATCATCTATCCAAATGAGGAGAAT
>JBBYHO010152509.1:5290-39282 GCA_038382025.1 Adansonia gregorii | reverse complement strand
TGTAAATGTGCTTGAAATGTGTTAGGCTATTGATTCATGCATGGATTAATGATAACAAGATGCATGAACATGGAAAAGAAATGCATGAGCAGGAGATATTAAACTAATAAGGATGATGAGGCATTTTGTACATGAAAGGGGCATTAAGGCAACCAAATCCTAAACTACCATAACTAAAAGCCATAATAATGCATGATAATCCTAAAAGGCTGATGGAAACAAAGAGAGCTCCCTAAAATGATGAAGATGCTGAAAAACAAAAAATGGAAGTGATAAAATGAGAAGTTATACCAACAAAACTTTACTTCTTAGCCAAATGATTTGAGCAGTAGAGATAGCTTGAATTTTTGTCTTTTCCTTGTTGATAATAAGCAAGAAAAAGAGAAAAATGATTAGGTTTTGGTTTTGGTATGGATGAGGGTGATTTTTGGAATGTGTAATGGTTGAAAATGAGTGTTTAGGGGCGATTTTGGGGTGCTAAGTGAAGAGCTACGGGATTTGGATTTTTTTGATGTGTGGATGTGTTTTGGAAGTGTAAATGAAGGAATCTAACCTTTTTCTATTGAGATAGAAGTGGTCCATTTATACTAGCCTTTTAGAGCCAAATTGGAGGTGTTTTTGGCCATTTCTCAATGGGGACAAGTTGATGTCAGCATGGTGGCTATAGGGTGGCTGTAGGAAGCAACTTGCTACCAATATGATGTGCATAGGCTGGCTGGATTAAATGCTGAAATGCTTTTTTAGCAAATAGGGTGGCTGACGATGATATTGGTTAACAAGCTAAGGAGTAGGGTGATCAGGTGATGTTGACCCTTTTTTGATCCAATTTAGACTTCAAAAAAATGATATAATTAATTCAAAAGTCTAAATTCATAATCTGATATGTGTTTTAATCTTTCCTTATGCAAAGAAACGAGTTAAAATTGAGTTTTGGATCAATGGTGGATAAGTTAAAAATGCTTGGACCGTGAAAATGGCCTACATGTATCGATACATAGCATAATGTATCGATACATTTGGTCTAAAAACCTTGATAGTATCGATAAAATGATCATTGTATCGATAATATGAACCATTGTATTGATACTATGAACCAGTGTATCGATACATGGTGATATATATCGATACATTTCTTTGCAGAATGCATGTTTGGGTCCTGGCATGGTCTAGTATCGATACACGAGGTCCACTATCGATATAGAGGCTTTTGTATTGATACATCTACATGTTGTATGTATTGATACATCTACATGTTGTATCGATACAAATTAGGATATTTCAAATTTTTGGCACGTTGGAGCATTGTATCGATACATGAGAACCATGTATCGATACATTCAAGTAAAATTGTGAATTTTCTCATATCTGTTGTCCCCGGATACCTTGGACTACATCATTTGATGCCACATCTTTGTATTTACCTTTGATATGATCCCTAGGCCTTCTTGACATCCTTAAAATACTTTTACATCCATGCCTCTGATTGCCAAAAATTAGCCCAGACAAAATAAGGTGTCTACAATGATAAAAATATAGATGCGGATGACAGTTGTATACTCATTGTCACCTACATAATTATGGTAATTAAGAGTAAAGGTTAGGAATGTTTCCCTGAGTGACCCTATTTTTTAGGTATTCTAGCAGTGTTTTGGTATGGTTTGACATGGTTTAGCTTATAGGGCTCACTATATGAGGTTTAAGTTGATGCCTAAATAGGTATCTGAATTGCTCCCTTGTCCGATAAGGACAGTCAATGGACCATAATCCTAAACCCATGGCAGATTTGGCAGAACGGGTTTGATCTGTTGGATGTATTTCCCTATGTAAATGCGAAGGGTTACTCACGAGTGACATAGGTAATTTACATCTGGAAGTTATTACCATAGCTATGCAGAGAGTTACTCACGACTCACTTCCTCCTAATGATTAGGTTAAACCATGCCATGGAGTTTGGCGAGACACTAATGCACATGCAAGTGTGCGGTGTGTGATGGTAAAATGATTAAACCTTTTCATTTACTTCGATATTACCATTTTTATTAAACTAATAATTATTTAAAAATAACGCAATCCTATCAATCATGTCAAACAAAAGATTAGTTGGCAAAACAAATAAAGGTCATAGTTAAATAATGACTGAAGATCGAAAGAACTGGGAACCTAGTAAGACACGGCTAGTTATTGGCCTAACTCTCTATATTATCCCTAGTGGAGTCGCCAAGCTGTGCAACATACCTCGGGGTGGATCCTCACAGATCTATAAGTGCGTATGACTTAAAATATTTTTTTGACTTAGAATGTCTTTTTAATTGAGACTTTTCCTTTGTGACGTGATGAGAACGAGAAAGTACAGATACTTGACTTATGACATAATAAGGGGGACCATAAGATGAATCGCTCATCTTATTGGTCTCGAATGACCATTACAAAATGGCCAATGCTTGGAGCGCCATTGATCATTTTAGGCTAGGCATGATTAGATACCTATTGAAACCTATGTTTTAAGTTACGAAACTCAAAATATCGATCTCGTGGTCTAGTAATGTAAGGATTCGCAGTTTGGGTTTAGGAGTTGGTTATGCATAATGAGGTATGAACCTCTTCGTGACGCCTGAAATCAATACCTTCTTAGCTATGTCTTATCCAGTTTTAATTCTTTCGATCTTAATTTGTCACTATTTCTATATAACCTTCTTTTAATGCATTAATCCAGGTCTGATAAAAAAAGATTTAATCTCATATATGCGTCGAAGAGATGGGGAATGTAGAGATTTTCAGTAAAATAATCTTTGCATTTTACTTTGGAAATGGAATGTTCCCCTTTGGGGCACTAGAGAAATACCCATGCTGAACATTACCTTTAATTTTATTTGAAATATTTTGAAAACATGAATGCATATAATTATCACAAAGAAATCGTGTTAGTAAAGCAACAAATGAATAACATAGCATGGATCATTTAATGCAATTATAAAGAAAATGGGTGGACTATTGGAATTTATCTCGCTATTGGCATCGATTATCTGGGAATTATTGAATCGATAAATTTTAAGGTGTATTTAGGTTTATTGATTAAACAAGGTTTGTTTGACACATTCATGAAAGTCTAAGAAGGAGAAAATTAATTGTAGTTGAAAAACAGGTTTGGAATATCCCTATGGATGACAAATAATTTTGGCAAAGGAAGATTTTTTTTAATCTTGACAATTTTGAAAAGCGGGGTTGGCGTATCCTCTTGGAAGTCAGGGTTGGAGTATCCCCATGGATGATAAATCAATTTAGCAAAGGAAGGTTTTTTCAATCTCGACAATTTTGGAAAATAGGGTTGGAGTATCCCCTCAAAAGGTCAGGGTTAGAGTACCCTAAAAGTGACACTTCTGACACTTTTTAGAGAAGTCGAGTTGGAAAACTTAAGTTGATAAAACTTTGTGTTTAGAAAACGAGTAAGCATTTTGACAACTTTTGCTAAACGAAATTATTGTGAATAAGGATGGTAAAGATGTAAAATGTGTTTGTGCCTTGATACGAGCCAGTAAGAGGTCAAAGCATGTTCTCGAGTCTGATTGGGTGATACGAAGGCATTGAAATATCTCGAGACAAAATTCAAAAAGACAACTTAATTTTGACCACAACCGAGAATAAGGGAGAGTATCACGCTATCCTACTTCCTAAATTTATTCTAAATTGGTTTAAAGGCTTTAGAGGCTGGACAAGATACTGTTAGAAAGGTAACTCGATGAGGGTTAATCTAAAAATATTCTCAATATCCCAACAAGTTACTTTTCGGGAGAATAAATTTTCAAATTTGGATCAATTTTGTTGCTGGCAGAGCATACAAAAATCAAGGCATGTCAAAATTTGAAAAATCATTTCGGACTCATTTGGTATTGGAAAATTACAAATAATACCTTTTTGAAAAGGGAATTTCATGAATCTTTTAGGAAAAATGTTTGAAAATTTTGGAAAAATCATTTAGTGGACCTGAACGGCCTAACTAGAATACACGTTTGGATTCTAGAGGTTTTGGATAGTTTAAATTTGAAAAATCATAACTTTTTCATTCAGAATGATTCGGGGGTGAATATGGCATTGTTTAAAAGATTATTCAACATGCTTTGAGAAAAAAATATCAGAAAATTCGTGAAAAATCGTTTAGGAAATTAAAGTGATCCTTCAACTTGCAATAGTTGTGCTACCAGCAGGGGACAAAGTAAAGCAGGGAATATCTCTCATTTTTTTATGTCTATGGGTCCAAACTCGAGACATTGATGTTCAAACGTCTAAAACTATAGGGAAAGAGTGGTATGAGTGTCATGAACTTATTTGCATAGCCCAGAGTAGTTTAGGGTGATGAAACAGCCCGTTGATCATACTACTCAAGGTTTTGACTAAAAAAAGGCATAAACTTTTAGGGAATAATTGTAAGACCATTTTCGTTTCAAAATCAGAAGATTTGAGCTTGTTTAACTAAGATTCCAGATTTGGAAAACTTAATTTTCCCCAAGATATTTTGCTAGCTTTAAGGAAAATGCTAAGTCCATGCTAATCCTCATTGGTTGAGGTTAACATGCTTGGCTTGGGGGGGTTTGAAAATCAGTTTTGACAGCCATCAAACATGCACTTTGACAAGGAGAAGAGAACAAACATACAAGGGGATGGCACAAAACATGAATAGGGATGCTAACTTTACCAATTGTTTAGACAAAGAAAGTGTTATGCATTATGACAAGAAAATGTTGTGGATGCTAAAAATGATAATGATTCATGCAAGTTAATGTGTAAATACGCTTGAGATATGTTAGACTAATGATTCATACATGGATTAAGGATAACAAGATGCACGGATATGGCATAAAATGCATGAGAAAAAGATATCAAACTAATGAGGATGAAATGAGGCATTTTGGCACATCAAAGGGGCATTAAGGTATCCAAATCTTAAACTACCACAACCATAAGCCACAATAATGCATGATAATCCCAAGAGGGTGACGGAAACATGGAGAGCTTACTAAAATGATGAAGATGCTGAAAAATAGAAAATGCAAGTGATAGAGTAAGAAATTATACCAACAAACTTTAATTTTCGGCCAAATAGTTGAACCAGCAAAGATGGCTTGAATTTTCCTTTTTTTCCTTTTGTAAATAAGTAAAAAAAAGAGAGAAACAATGAGGTTTCAATTTTGGTATGGATGAGGGTGATTTTTAGTTTATGTAGAGGTTAAGAGTGAATGTTTCAGGGTTGTTTTTAGGTGGTGGGTGAAGAGCTATGAGATTCTAGTTTTCCTAGTGTAGGAATGCGTTTTGGAAGCTAATGAGTCAGAATCTAACCTTTTTTCAGCTGAGATAGAAGTGGTCGATTTGTACAAGCATTTTGGAGCTAAGTTGGAGGTGTTTTCGGCCATTTCTCAAAGGGGATAGGTGATGTCAGCATAACAGCTATAGGGTGGCTGTAGGGAGCAACTTGCTACCAATGTGATGTGCATAGGGTGGCTAGGTTAAATGCTAAATGATTTTCCAGCAAATAGGGTGGCTGATGGTGATATTGGCCAACAACTAGGGAGGAGTAGGGAGATCATATGATGTTGACCCCTTTGATCTAATTTAGACTTCAAAAAACTGTTTTGATTAACTTAAAAGTCTAAATTCATAATTTGATATGTGTTTTAATCTTTCCTGATGCAAAAAAAGAGTTAAAATTGAGTTTTGGGTGGACGAGTCAAAATGCCCAGAGCATGAAAATGGCCTGTATGTATCGATACATTGCAGAATGTATCGATACATTTGGTTCAAAAACCTCGTGTGTATCAATACAATGAACATTGTATCGATACTATGAACCACTGTATCGATACATGTTGATATGTATCGATACATTTCTTTATAAAATGCATGTTTTGGTCTTGGCATGGCCTAGTATCGACACACGAGGTCCTGTATCGATACAAAGGCTCATGTATCGATACACCTATGTGTTGTATCAATACAAATAGGGACATTTCAAATTGTTGGATCGTTGGAGCATTGTATCGGTACATGAGAACCATGTTTCGATGCATTCTAGTAAAATGTTGAATTTTCTCATATATTCTATCCTCGACACCTTGAACTACATAATTTGATGCCACATCTTTGCATTTACCTTTGAAATGATCATCACCCCCTCTTACATCCATGCTTCATATTGCTAAAAATTAGCCCAAAAAAATAAAGTGTTTACAGTTATGAATTTCTTATTCTTGGATAATTTTGTTGGATCTTGATTAAATTTTGAATCATCCATGTAAAATGATATTAATTTTGGTCCAAGTTGTATTTTTGAATATTTTTCAAAGGATTAGGTAAAAGATATACCTAATTTGATGCCATCTTATTGGAAATGACCCAATGGTAGTCCATATGTATTCGAGACTAGTTTCTATTGTATCGACACCGACCTAGACTTGTTCTTTGTATCAATACCTACCTCTTCTATATCGATACACTATATTGATACTTCTCAACCTCTATTGATACAGAGCATTTTGATCTGAGTCTCGAGGCCCAGTTCCTTGTATCAATACAGAACCTAAAAATGTTCTTGTATCGATACTACTTCTTCTATATCGATACTCAGTATTAATTTAAAACTCCCCATTTGCAAATTGATCATTTGAACATGTACTGTTCATCCTTCTCTCATCAAACCCTCTCTCTATCTCACTCAACCTTCAAACCTTTAAAACTCATTATCATCACCCTTTATCTCCCAATCAATTGCTCCATAAACCAATTTCCCTTATCACATTTACCTAAAAACATTTCAGAATCACTCACCATCATCTAAAACATCAAAAATTTGAAACTCCCAATTGCCTTAACCCTTACCACTTCTCTCTCTAAATCCATAGTTTTTTCAAAATTCTTTCCCAAAATTCAACTTTTTTTTTATTCCTAAACTTTTCCCCACATCGTTAATACGATAGATTATGAATTTATTCACTACATGTCACCAACTGTAAACCTAATTTAGCACCCACCACCTGTTCAACTATTTTCCCCAACTAGCGTTTTACCTACTCAATTATTCCCTCACCACCTACTCAATAAAAGTCTTAAAACATAACCATGCCTCCGGAAACCAAACAAATAGCACATCGTCAAGGTTCCATCGCTTTTACCTCTACCTCTTCCACTTGTCAACCACCTCCGACCCAGAATCAATCTTTCTTTGACTTATGTTTTCGCGATGCATAAGCTTGTGAATGTTCACCACCATCTATGCTTGGATGCCTATCCAAAAATGTTGAGTCATCGATTTTCCTTTTCTCTGGTCCATTAATTATCCTTACCTTTAGGTATTTGAAACTCTCGGATAGACCAAAATTCTTTCTTTAAATGTTTCAGTTCACGAAAATCTTGTCTGTGCATTCTTTAGCAATGCCTCGCTCGTTATTGATGACCATGACAATGTCATTACTATTCGGTCCTATCTTTTGGGACAAGATATCCTTGTCAACTCAGCCTCTCTCGTGTCTACCTTTGATTTTTTGAATGAAGGGGTCATCCATGAAGGCTCAGCTCCCACCGCCTTATGCAGTTTAAATAATAAAGCCACACTTCTTTCTTTAGTCGATCGCTTGCTCCATCTTATCATCTCACATGTGCTCTGTCCATATGGAACCAAACATAACTTGATTAGTGACATAGACTATTGGTGGCTTCATATGATTCAAACTGGCAATCATCCAATTTTAGCCTATTTCATATTTGTGAACCTTATTCTTTGCGTTCATGGTTGTCATAGTCTTCTCCATAGCATGGCCTTGAGTTACTACTTTGACACCTAAGGTCTCGATCTTTCATGCGACCCTAAAATTATGGTAACCACTTACTGTTACATTGGTCGCAAATCCATGGGCCTTACCAGGCATGAAACTCAAGGTGTCGATTTTGTTCCCAAGGCTTATTGACAACCACCATTTGACCAATCGGATGCTTCCGTTCTTGATGATCATGATGATATGGAGCATGATGAGCCTCCCCCACCTCTGACTCCCACTACCTCGTCTTTAGTGCCAATAGACATTCCCACTATGTTCACTTCTATCATGGGCTATTTTGACACATGGGAAGGATGATTTTACCATTGCTTCGACACTGTTAATGCTCGTCTCTCTACTATTGAGCATAGTCACTAAGTTTTAACAGAGCCATTCCATGATTTTTGGCTTCTTTTAATCTGAGCCTTCGCCTACTTCTCCACCCATCGAAGACCCTCCAGTCGATGATGTCTAGTCAAATTGGGTGTGTTAATTAATTTCCTATTTTGTCAGACTTTATGGTTTTAGATTCTCCACTACTCTATGTTTTGCATTGCTTTGAACATCTTTTGCTTTTTTTATTTTATCCTAAACTAAGTTTGTCTTTGCTTATGCCTACTTTGATTGCATTTCCGACTTTGCTTTGCATTAGCGTTACTTATCCTTTAAATCTATTTTGATATAACAAAAAAGGGGGGGAAATGCCTTAAATTTGCAATGTGTTGCTGTATATGCTTTACATGAATTTATTAGGCATATGTTGGAACCCAAATTACATGTTGATATTGAACATAAGCTTCATTTTTCTAATCTTAGGCAATATTAAAAATCAAGTTGCTCAAAATAAAATTTTTGAAAACCATTGCCTTATTGAGGGTGAGTTATTTTTTATTAATCTAAAAAATAAGTAAATTTATCTTAAGTTTTGTTATATCAAAGAAGGAGAGATTGTTAACCTTGATTTCAGTTTTGATATAACAAACAAGTTAAGTTAAATTAATACTCAACTTGGTATTTGTGTTTAAATTGAAAAGCATTTTGAAAAATACTAAGTTTGTAATTTGTCAAAAATTATATGCTCTAAAATGTATATTTATAGAATAATATTTGAGATTTGTTTGAGTCAACAAAAATCATTTCACAAACGCTTTTGAAGGTTGGTATCGATACAAAGAACAAATGTATTGATACTATGCTTAAAAACCCTTAAATTTATCGATACAAATATGTAGGTATCGATATAACTTGCTTTGTATCAACACTTACTCCATTTGTATTGATACAAGGCTTGGCAGTAGCCAAGGTTTTGCTAAAACCCTTAAATGTATTGATACAATAGTATCTATCTCGATATAGCTTGCTTAGTATCGATACTTAGATCCCTGTATCGATATAACAAGCTACAAAGGTCACTTTTTTGATTTCTGTATTGATACTTTTGGTATTATATTGATACTATAACTATTGGTATTCTATTGATAGTACAATGTGGGACTAAATAGAAACAAGCATTTATGAAGGCTACAACGGCTCTCCAACCACCACATTAAATGCTCAACATCTATGAATCAATTTTTAGCTATAAATAAAGGTTCCAAACAGCTAAGGAAGTAGAGATACAAATTTCATTAAATCATTAAACAACAAAAGCTCAAAATCATCAAATTCTTTATTTCTACTTGTATCAAATTTATACTCTTGAAGCCTATTTGTATCTCATTCATCTTGTGCTTAAATTCTAGCAAACATCTACCTACTAGAGGTTCAATTTGTTAGCAAAATACTTCATTCCTATCACAAAAGGGGTTGTGTGCAAGTGAGTGAAAATATTTGAGAGTTTGGGGTAAAATTCTCAAAGGAATTAAAAGGTTCTATCTAAGCGTTAAAAAATAGTAGTGTAAGATTATACCTTAACCTTAAAGGTAACGATTTGCTAAGTGAATTGTGGGAATCACCTTGGTAAGAAAATATTAAGAAGAGAGGATATAGGTGTCGAATTAAAGGACCAAACCTTTATACATTGATTGTTGGTTTTTCTCTTCCATATCTTATTTTTAATTTTCAATTTGCTTCAAATTGATCAAGTTTTTATAGAACCAATTCACCCTCTCTTGGTTAAATCTCTCCTTTGAAGCTAACTAAATGCCTTGGTGTATCGATACAAAACATGTTGTATCGATACACAAGGTACTTTTTACCCATAAGTATCGATACAATAAGCTGTGTATCGATACTAAGAGCAAAAAAATGTTTCCAGTCTTGAGACTTAGAGGCCTGTATCAATACTTCATAGATTTGTATCAATACTTCATAGATTTGTATCAATACTCATGCTTGTGTATCTATACATTTTGCCAAAAATCACAACTTTAGGTACTACCAAGGTCTATATTGATACCACATCTAGGCATCAATACCAAACCCTCTTTTATCAACACTACATGTGAAAATTTAAGTTTTTGGTGATGTAAACCTTATATCAATACTTGTAAACCAATATAACTTGCATGTACTTGTGGCTTCTAGATTTCCCTTAACTTGGTCACAAATAATGGGACATTGATCTATGTCTTCATTTGAATGACTTCGATGACGCCATGAAAAGTGGCCTTTGATGCCTTATTTTTAAATTTTCCCTTAATAAGGCCTGTGGACATTTTAGACCTTCCAAAAAAAATTTTCACCTGGTGACATGGCACTTAATAGTCTTCCTTCCATTTTTTATTTTTATTTTTTGATTTATTTCCCCTAAGTCTTAGGATGCCAAAAATTGGCCTAGACAAAATAAGGTGTCTACACATTATATACACATACATTAGGTTTAGCCAACATTAAAAAACCCACCAAACAAAATTTTTCCAACTTAATAATCATATATCCTAGCTTTATCAAGCATAAATCAACATCATCAAGCAAGAAATCATCAAAAATAGACATATAAAAATGTTTTTTTTTAACATATTGATAGAAATAGCTAAGGAAAATAACATTAACATGAATATATATATGACGTAATAAAAATCATATCACAAAAATCAACATCACGTTAACAAACAACATATTTCATGAAAAAAACAACTGTTGTTAAGAAAAATTAAATATAACAACTAAATCAAAGAAAATTGTTCATTGCCATCATGCTTTGCGTTTTAACATGGATTAAAATCCGTGACCTCGAGCAAGATTTTAGCTCACTAAAAGGAAGAAAAATGAATGAAATGAAAATATGAGCAAAAATTACAAAGAAATTATCTTTAAAGCTTGAAATTTTAGAAAAAAAAAATAAAAGCTTAGAAGGCCATTAGCCTTCAAAGTTGATATCCTCCCTTTATCTATAAGGAGGAGGTTTGGCCAAGAGGATACACAAAACCCACTTGCCTAAAAATTATATTATTATTTATTATTTATTTATTATTTTTAATGGATATTAGTGAATTAAGATAAAGGACTCGTTAAATTAATCTATACCATTTGCTTAGTCATCATGTATGACTCATCATCTTAATGGTTATCAAGATAAGGTAATGTAATTGGACAGTTAAAATGAAACTAATTTGGTTAAGGAAAATTGAAATCTAACTAAACTAGTTTCCATGAATCTGGCTTGTTAAAATCTAAAATTAAAATTAAGAATTAAATTAAAATTAATAAAAATAAAAAAATTTTTGCAATGAAAAAAATAAGATCACAATAATAAGAAAATCTTGATTGAAATTCCAAACTCATAAAATTTTACCAAAAAAATCATTACAAAGGAAAATTGATATATATATATATATAAATTTAAAACTCATAAAATAAATTAAAGTTTCAAAAACTAATTAAATATGAATTTAATAAAAATATTTGGAGAATTTTAAAAATTTAAAACTTAGAAAAATCCTACCAAAAAATTTTACAAAATAAAAAACTTCGTATTTTGAAAACAAAAAAGTTCAAAAAAATAATTTCAATTTGAGAAAAATGAGTTGAATTTAATACTTTGCTTGGAACATTACTTTACATAAATAATAAAGATGAAAACTTGAAACTCAGAATAAATTTTACTGAGAAATTCGCAAGCATGACACTTGTGGTACAATTAAAAATTCAAAATTAATTGACAAAATTGATAACTTCAACATTTCATGGTATAAAATGCCAATATATATTTTTCTTGAATGTTTTTGATTTTGAAGAGCGCATATTAGCATAAACATTGCACAAGTATCAATAAAAATATACAACAATCAACTTCTTCAATTTTACAAAAAATCTCAAAAATTTTTCAAAATTGGAAAATTTGGCTATGATATTATTTGCAAAAGTGGTTTTCAAAATTGTCAAGAAAATATTTAAAAACTAATTTTTCTTTTGAATATTTGCCTTTTTTATCTGGGATTAGGCCTCAAAATGACACTTTTTCTATCACATGCATGTGTGGCCATTTAGATATGACTGAACAAGTTATAAAAAAGGCAAGTCTATTGGGTAAAAGTCAACCTCTACCAGGGTGACCATTAAGTTCTCATTCTTGAATATTTAAGACTATTGGAAATAGGGGCTGAACAAAATTAGCTATCTATAAGTGCCCTTCTTCAGCTATTACTAAGCATTAGGAGTAGGGCAAAAACTAAATAGATGTGATTTTATCTGGGTCATAATAAGTTTTTTTTAAAAAAAATCCTTTATTTATATATATACATATACACCAACTTTCCACCAAGTGAAGAGAACCTAAAAAGAAACGCTACAATCTTTTTGCTTAATTGGACGAAGTTAATTTAAAGTTTTTTTCACCTATCTTTCATAGGATCGAATAAAGAGGTCGTCTTACTCCAAAAACTTCACTTACCCTTCACGGAATTGAATGAAGTTGACTTAAACCCTTTTTCACTTACCTTTCATAGGATTGAATGAAAAGGACATCTTACTTGAAAACTCTATTTACCCTTCATAGAAGCGAGTGTGGTTGACTTAATCATCACCTACCTTTCATAAGATCAAATTAAGAGGACATCTTACTCAAAAACTCCACTTATCCTTCATGGGATCAAATGAAGTTGACTTCAATCCTACTTCGCCTACCCTTCACGAGATAGAATGAAGAAGGCATCTTACTTAAAAACTCCACCTATCTTTCACAGAATCGAATGAAGTTGACTTAAATCCTACTTTAACTAGCCTTCACGAGATCAAATGAAGAGGATAATGAGACACCTTGTTTTGGTCGGGCAAACATTTGAAGTATTAGAAGCCATCCTTTAGGGCATATTTAATTAGTTTATTTAGGCTAATTTTATTTAATTATATTAGGTCAAATTATTTAATTTAAGACCATGCATTATAAAAAAATACATTAGAAAAATAGAGCCCATGTGCGTACTTAATTATATTATTTGGGTATATTTTATTTAATTATATTGGGTCATAAATTATTTAACTCTTATAAAAAATACATTAAGTAAAATAGAGCCTACGTGTATATTTAATTATATTATTTGGGTTTATTTTATTTAATTAGATTTGGCCATCTTTTAAAATATTTAAAAATTTTTGATGGGCCTAATTAAAATTATTTTGATTCAATAAGTCAATTATTTAAATTAATTTTAAGCCTATTGGGTTGGGTGAATGATTTCTTTAAGGACCCAATTAGCTTGATGGAAAAAACTGATATTCAAGAGCTATTTTGAAACTTTGGTGGTTAGTTGGTACTCAAGTATTAGTAATTGGAAAATTAAAGATTGAAAGCACACCCTAGTACACCATGACTCATCATTTTTGATAACCAAAAGGCAAAAGTACCCTCTTTGCCCTAGCATGGTATTGGCTAAATGGCCTCTTATAAAGCCAAAAGGTTAGCTTTCATGAAGAGGACTCTCTTCAAATTTTCTTCATTTATACATTAGCCCTAGAAAAAAATTACAACAATAAAAGAAATTCATGGCAACAAAAAAAAAAAAAGAAGGGAAAATCGAATGCAAGCAAAACACAAACATGGATACACCATCTTGAAAAGGAGATTAAGCAAGTTTCAAGTTGATTTTGGGTTATATTTCCTTCACCTTTTCTTTCACATATTTTACTTTTCACATTTTTGTTTTTTCATGCCATTTTGGCAAGCCCTTGAATGATAGCCATGAACCTTATAGGATTCATGCATTTCTTTAAGCTTGTTTGATGTGGTTGTGTGTTTAATGAGCTGTTGTGATATTTTGGTGGCTGAAAAATCATGTTTCTTGCACCATTTCCATTTGGCCAACTTGTAGTTTAGTGTTCATATTTTTGCTTCATCTGAACATTTTAATTTATGATGCTTGATATCTATTGTTACATGACCAAATGTTGTTTATGTCATTACTATGTTTTGGTCACCTAATGCTTGTTAAAATGCCATATTATGTGTGCCTAACTATGCCTTGAGTGTTTGATATCATGCTTACTTATTTAGTCCATAACATGTTTGTTATAATATTTGTTTGATGTGGGCTAAAATTTATTTTGTAAAACCTACCCCATGTTAAATCTATACTAACATTAATCAATAGGGATTAGCATGGATTTAATGTTTTTACTACATTGGTTCTCTATTCCTGGGATATATCAAGTTTAAATGTCTAGGATTGTGGCCTTATTAGGCTAAACAAATTCTGTTTTTTAAGCCAAATTAAAAATATTTTCATATGCTTAATTTAAGTTTTGTTTCAAGCTTATCATTACCTTTGGTATGGGTAGTAGATGGTTTGGTGGCCTATTCTGTGGTGGTTGGATTGGTTTGTTAATTCACTACCATGGACCTCAATGATTTGACATTTGCCTGTCTAACGGCTTGTCACGTGACCATAGAAGCCTTAACCCAAAGAAAACCTTGTTTTGGTACTAGCGGCACAATGGCCCAAATTGAAAAAATATTTCTAGACTCCAACGATTTTTCTAGAATTTTCTAGTATTTTTCCTGAAAAGATCTTTGCATTATCTTTATAAAGATGCCTTGTTTGCCCCTGGATCACTCCGGACATTAAAATTATGATTTCTCAGATCTTTACTGTCAAAACCTCTGGAATCCACAATTTGCATTCTGTTTCAGTAATTTTGACCCATTGAACGATTTTTTTTTGGATTTTCTAAATATTTTTCCAAAAAAGATTATAAACTTGCCTTTTTGAAAAGGTATCATTTGCAATGTAATGATTTTGAACTAGTCGGAGATGATTTTTCAAAGTTCATTGCTCCCTTTTCCCAACACTTGTTATCAATACTAACTTAGACTTAGTTTTAAAAATTAATTCCGCCTAGAAAGTAATTTTCTAGGATTTTTGGAATATTTTTATATTAATCCTTATCGAGATACCTTTCCAATAATATCTCTTTGCCATTAGAAACCATCAAGCCAAATTGAAATAAATTCAAGAGGTGGATAGTGTGATGTTGTCCCCTATTTTTGTTGAACTTTGAAAAATTACTTGGATTTTCCCAAACCAACTTTTTTAGTCATTCGAATGACTCGAAATGCATTCAATGAATTTCCCTATTGAGTCTTGACTCACAACATAGGTCCCTTTAGGCTCGAATCAAAACTTAAAATTATTTTCAAAATTAATTTCCATTCCCTATTTAAAATATTTTCAATCTTGAAATTTGTTTTCTTTTAAATTCCCAAAAAATTTGATTTCCAAAGATGACTACTTTTTTTTTTCTTTTCGAGAGGACATGCTAACCTCGCTATTCCAAAGGGATTTTGCAACCTTGTTATCTCTGAAGTGGTATTCCAACCTCGCTTTTCAAAAATACAAAAAAAATCTAAGTTTTCTCTCCTTCGAATTTCTCAAACCGTTCATTAACCTATTACGCCTAAGATGACCTTTAAGTCCAAGCATGTTTCGAAATTGTCAATTTGGTTATTCCTCAATAAATGGGTTAATTAAAAGATACATCCCGATTGTCCCTTCTTTTTGTTTCTATTTGTTTATCTTTAATGCAATTTTTTTGTATTTTTTGTATTCCTTTATGCTTTACTAACTCATTTCTTTTCTTGATAGTGGTGTGCATTGATGTCTTCAAAAATTCAAATTTCATTAAACCCGAGATAGTGTTCTAGCTAGTATCCCTTTAGTGCTTGACATAGATTACTTCTTCTAAATCAATCTAGATATTATTTTATCGAATCCTCTATGTTTCTCCTCCCCTTAGGTTGCATAGAGAGATATTAATCAAAATTTTATAAGAAAAACCTATATCCAATATTTAAAATTTGCATTCATAAGAAGCGGATTACACATAAATAATGATTGCATGAAAAATGAAGCAAAAGTGAGGCTTTGATAATTTATGCCTAAATGATACCAATTTTGGGCATTATAGGGGTGCTAATCCTTTCCAATGAGTAATTGATTCCCGAACACTTAAAGATGAACTCTGGTAAATGCAGTTTGTAAAATTAGCATTACAAGTTTCATAACTTAACATCATCAGTTTTAATATGTTTTAGATCATACCTAGCCCAAAATGGTCAGTAGAGACTCCAAGCTATTTTGTAGTGGTCGTTCAAGACCATTTCGATGAATGATTCATCTGACGATCTTTCCTTAATTTTCTCCTTATCATGCCTAAATCAAATTATGATCAACTGATGATCTAAAGGCGAGCCCCATTTTTTTTGGTTATTTTTTTAAATTATAGTGCGCCATGCAAAAAGGGTTACACATTATGATAGCTTGGCGACTCCATTTGGGATTTTATCATGATTCTTGGTTTCACTTGATTTTAGTTGTTATTTATTTGTAATCCCTTTTCTTTATCTACTTTGTACATTATATTTATTTGCCATCATTCTCTATGTTTTTAAGCTTATCGTGATTGCTAGGGATTTTTTCTACCTTCCAAGAAGGAAAAAAAAGAGCACAATAGTTCCTTTAAAATGGTAATAAGGAATGAACAAAAAGGTTTGATTGTTTCCCCGACACATACCATGCACTCACATCTCATTAGACTCTTGGCTATTCTTTTCTTAGGGAGAGAATAACACCTTTACTAGGTGGAAGTGAGTTAATTGTCTTCTATGATATTTCTTCTTTACCCATGGGCTGGCAATATCTTTTGGGGTGTAAAGTGCCTATGCTCATATGGTATTCTTTTTATATATAGGGGTATAACGAAATACATCCACCTAAATCAAACCCATTTTGCCAAGCCTATGATAAGCCTAGGATTAGGGTGCCTTGGTTATCTTTATCAAACGAAAGAGCAATTTGGGAACCTTTTAGAGTTAACTTAACCCATATAGTCAACCATAAGAGCCAAACCATGTCCAGCTATACTAAAGTATTGTTAAATAAACCAAAAGAATAAGACATTTGGGGAAACATTTTTTACCTATCACTTCTCTTTATCATTTCTTTGCTGTATAAGTGATGATGAATGAACATTGTTATTAATGCCTTTTTTCTCACCCTGAATGATGTCATCCATTATGGTAATACTATCAGGGCATGCCATTATGTTCTCTAATTGATAGCTAACACCTTCTTTTCCATTCATAAAAGATAACATTCAAATGTTATTACTTAGCATCCCTTTCCAAGCTTGCATAGCCTCTTAAAGAGCAAAACTTGCAAAAGTAAGTCATAATGCTATCTGATCGATGGCTTAATACCCACTAAGTAATAGATGATGATAAGGAAACATCGTTGTTGAGATCATTGGTAATCCTAAAAGGCATCATGCAATGTCACTAAGGATAAACCTAAATTGAATGGGCTATTATAGTGTTTGATCAATGGCTTTATATTGGCCTATTAATGGATAGTGACAAGTGAACTGCCATTCTATCACATGTAATTTCCACCTTGATGCAATATCATGAGGGCAATTTCAACGTAGACATGCAATTATGCTATCTAGACTAATTTGGATTTTGGTAAGCAAGTGATATGCCTCAAAGCATTGTATTCCTATTATCAAGGTGATTTATGTGATTTATTCTTGTTGTATCTTTTCTTTTATTTTTATGAAGTATTCCTTCATCCTTCACTATTTTATTGTCTTTCATGTTCATGTCACATGCATTATTCCTTGCATCAAACATGTAAAGACAATCGGCTCAAGGCATTGGTGAACAAACACCATAATGCCTAAGCTCGAGGCATAGTTCATCCATTCCTATGGACCTGTTTCCCCTTAAGAGCCATATTACCATGGCCAGTGCACTAGGGATAAGACATGGTGCATTTCATGCATTCTATGATCACTCCTCATACCTTTTGTCAACTTAAAGATAGATTTCCATGACAACTTTCTCATGTTCATGTCATTTTCTCACATCTTAGTTGACATCTTCATTACACTTACTTATATGAACAATGCATGTATCTTTCCATAACCTTCATACCATTTTAAGTCTCTTATGTGTAGGCAAACATCCCTACCATGTCATATCTTCCATCATTAGACATCATTCCTTAGCACAGTCACATATTGATCCTTACATAACATTGATCCCACTTGTTTTTTGCATCGAAAGGGTTGTAACTTAAGGGATCAGTTAGAAACAAAAGTCTTTGGAAGGCATCCAAAAAGAATTGAGGCCTGATTTTTGGGAATTAAAAGAATAGTTTGCCAAACTAGTAAGGTAATAGACTTTTTTAATGCCAAAAAGGATTCCACTAAAAGGGCATGATCATCTGTAATTAGACAAGTAAGTCAAAATGCAGTAAACCTATTAGAGATGTGTGTTACTACCTTAGAAGAAATTATTAGAGGACTCAGGAAAGATGCACAAGAAATAAAGAGATAACTCTTGAAGCTGATAGGGATCATCTTAAACTTTGATAAACTAAAGACAAATTACCTCCACAAGTCACCATCACTTTTACCCATGTCAAAGATAGAGGCACAATTTGTCAAACTTGAGGTGACCCATGTAGAGCCTTTTGATTCCATACTCCAGTTGATATTTGAGGTTTCCCATTATGACCATATGTCATTATAGGTTGACCTATTCTTAACCAGGGATGGCCTTCTGTTACCTTTCAACCATCTTTTAGCATTAGTATTAAGTAGATCATGAACAAAAAAGGAAAAATGGATATGGTTCATAGTGATAGCTAGTTGTAAGTTGGCTCAAACTCGTGCCTTAAACCCAATCCCTACCACCTATACACTACAAGCCAAATGGTTCACCCAGCTTGGGATGATATCGCATCAAATCTTTACTCAAACCTTTACCTGTAAGCATCTTTCCTAATGCATAGCTCAGTGCCAATGATTTCAATCGAGCTGGTCTAGTAACCAAAGGGACTAAAGTATAATAAAAAAAGGCAGTGAGGTAGTCCAGATAGAACTCTGATAAAGCAATCCTAGTATCTTACACAAAGCTACTTCCCTAACTCATTCAAGATTAGTTTATTTTATCGATTTACTCTAAGCCTATGAAGTAGCCGTACCTAAAAAGTCAAAGTACCATCATTGCTTGCAGCTACTATATCGAGTATATAGGTCACTACATAAAAGAATATAGGAGTTTGAAAAGAAAAGTGCAACAATTGATCAAAGTAAGGTAGTTAGATCTTGATCGATTAAAAAAGCGAAAAAGATACATGAACCTAAGGCAATAGGGGCATTCCAATTTTGCATGCTCCATATGAAATATTTTGTCTTTGAATTGTCATTTTCATGAGATTAACATGTTTGAACTTCAAATCATAAGAAAACATGATATTTAAAGTATTGAGAATAATGTTGATTGCTTACATTCTTTATCTCTTTTTCAAGCTTTTCCATGTATAAAACAAGTTAATAAAAAAAATCCAAAACTTCAAGAAATTAGATTTTAGTACCATGAACCATACCCACATGGCTACACTAGATTAAGAGACAAAAGCCTCAACTTAGGCTAAGAGTGATAAAGACTAATCCCTTAAAATTTGTATACTTTTTTGGATATCCAACAAATGGAATATTCCTCTAAGAATCCTATCAGCTGTAATTTGACGTGTATCAAGATTATGCTAGAAATGTCCACCTTGTTCTTAAAAAACCAAAACCTATGCTACCAAACCATAGCTTTTTATGGCAATAATATCAAAGTGCCTTGTCTCATGACATACCCACTTTTAAAACTTTAGATGATCCAAATGGCCTAGCACGCTTTAGTTAAAAAATGTATGATAATAGTGGTGGTCAAGCTTTTGAGTTATCCCTTGGTTGAGATATGAGGAGGGATAGACTATTGGATGAATCGCTTGTCAAACTAGTCTTGGAAAATTACTATGAAGTAACCATAAATATAGAGTCACCATTAACTATTTCAAGATAAGCTTGATCGAATGCTTATTAAAAATAATACCCTAAGTTACGAAACTTAAAACTTTGATTCTAAGGTCTACAAGGTCTAGAGATTTGCTGGTTGGGTTCAAAAGTTGGTTACGAGTGAAGATGAGTTAATACTCCTATTATGCCTGAAATCGATACCCGTTAACTATATCTCACTTTGGTTTCCACTTAATCGGTTTCATTTGATTATTATTTAGATATAATCCCTTTTTTATGCATGAAGTTTTGGTGGAATATGTAAATCCAAGTTTTGAAAGAAGATTTATATCACCCATGCACCATAGAGGTATAAGGAATATAGGGATTTTTATGAAAATAGTTTTTGAATTAAATTTTGAAAATTTGGATAATCCATATTAGGCATTGGAGAGATACTGACAAGAAACATTGCCTTGTAAATTTTTGAAAACAAATTCTAAATATGAATGCATGATAGTCGCTATAAAAAGGAAATGTGTTAGTAAGACGAAAAAGAATATAATAATATCATAAACAAATAATCATTAACCAAAGAACGTAAAAATGAGGGATGATCTAAATGTATCTCATAATTTTCTTCGATTATTAAAGAATAGCTAGGATGACAATTTAGAGACAGGCTTGGATTTGATGGTAATTTATGCGACAAAACAATTTTTAATCAAAATAATGTAGGGCATCTGAAAGAGAGATCATTTTTAGATTTTTGGGGGTAAAAGTGAGGTTGGAGTATCTCCTCGAAGAGATGGGGTTAGAGTATCCCCAAAGATAAAGTTATGAAAATCACTAGGAATGAAGAGAACATTTAAGTTTTTTTATTGAAAAGGGGGTTGAAATATCCCTTCGGAGTAGTGGGGTTGGAGTGTACCCCAAGATGAAAATTTTTTAATGATTTAAGACAATAATTAGGAATCTTGAATAAATTCGAGAGAGAATATTCAAGTTTTTTAAGGAAAAATAGGGTTAGAGTATCCCCAAAGATGAAAATTTTTTATGTTTTAAAAGAAAATGCTTTTATTTTTGAAAATTAGGGATTTTAAAAATAGGAAACCGAAGATTTGTATAAAATATATCTTTATATTAAGCCTTGATCTGAGCCTTGGGTTAAAAACAAGGGACCTCATCGCGTTGTCTCTTTTCTTGAATTTATTTCGAGTGTATCTGAAATCTTCAAGGGTACCTTGGAAAAGCGACTTGATGAGGACAAAGACAAAAATATTTTAAAAATCTTAGAGAATCACCTTCTACATGGAACTAAGTTGGAGTTAGGCCTATTTTGACATTGGTAGCATGTGCGAGGGAAAAAGTGTGATAGACTTTGAAGAATTGTTCCGGGCTAATCCAAAATCATTAAATCATAAATAATACCTTTCCAAAAAGGAATTTCACAAAATTTTTACAAAAAATATTAAAAATTTTAGAGAAATCATCTTATGGGTCGAAATGGCCCAAACATAATATAGTATGTTGGTCCTAGAGGTTCCAGGTAGCAAAGGTTTAAAAATCATAACTCCCTCATCCGAAATGATTCAAGGGTGGACAAGACACTATTTGAAAGGTGTTTCGATGCTTTTAAGGGAAAAATGTTAGAAAATTCTAGAAAAGTAAAATAAATTTTCAAATTCGGACTATAGTGCTATTAAAGCAAAAACAAGGGAGTTATTCGATATTTTGGTATTTTTCAAAGATAGACTCAAGTCTACACGTACAAACATCCATGATAGAAAAGGACAAGTACTATGGGCATCAAGAATTCATTCTACAATCTTGATGTAGTTTGGGATGGTGAAACAACTCATTGGCCATGTCACTAAGAAAGGTATTGGACTCAAGATCAAGGCTTGATATCTCTAGCAACTAAAAGGGTTATTTTTGTTTAAAAAAAAGAATGCCTTTAAACTTGTTTTACCATGAATCCAGGTGTGAAGTATTTAGTTTGTCCTTAAGGTTGGAAGACTAATTTTATGAAAACTTTAAGTCCATGCTATTGCCTATCTATTGGAGGTAGCATGATCTTAATGTAGGGAATTTTTTTTTCTAAAAATCAGATTTTTAGAAAGCAATCAAGCATCTAGACAAACAAATCATGAATGAAATGCAACATACATAATAGTGAACATGAACAGCACATTCAAGCAAGCAAACATGATATTTTAACAATGGAAGAGGTAACAAAATGTAGGATTATGACAAAAAGATGCATGAAGATGCTTAAGATGGACATGTTTGAATAAAGTTTGTCAAAATCTTAAAAAAAGTCATTTTCACTACATGAAACCTATCAAAATGCAAGAAAATGCATGAACATACATAAGACTTGTTAAGGTGAGTATTTAAATATGAGATGAATATAACATGGCAAGAAATATATGGATAGAGGCTATTATGATGATGAAAATGAAGCATGGCATTTTTGCATATCCAAACAGCATCAAAGTATCAAGAGGGTCATCGAGATCCTAAACTGCCACAACCAAGGCAACAATAATGCATGAGGCTAACCATGAAAAGCTCACTAAAATGATGCAGATGATAAAAACAGAAAATACATGGAACAAGGCAGAGAAAATATACCAAAAAGGCTTGAATTTTCCACTCTAATTGAAGCAGTGTCTTTAATATCAATTCTTTCCTTCTTTTTGCCATTATTTAGGAAAAAAAAGATAAAAGGAAGAAGCTTTCTAGTAATATTATGGATGGCGAGTTTTTTCAAGGGTGAAAGTGTGTGAAACGTTAAGTTTTTAGAGGTTTTCTAATAGTGGTTTGGGGAACTACGAGAATAAAGTATGGGGGTCAATGGAACAGTGTTTTTGGGAGAGTTTTGGAGCTAAAGATTGCTAAAGGATTTTTTGGAGGTGGCTGAAAGAGAGTATCCTTGCTGGACCCTTTTTGGTCCCTTTTTAAATTCAATGCTTGGCTAATGCTTTTAGGAGACAAGGCAAAGGCATCTTTGATCTTTCATGTAGTTACTAGGGGAAAATTCTAGGTACTATGCTTAGTTGTCCCATTTTAGTTGGTTTAACCATGCCGAGTAGTGATGCAGAAAGGCTAAAACAGCCTGTAACTAGAGAAAAGTCAGACATGCCCTTTGACAAACCATATATTTCATGAGAATGTCCCTTGTCATTGGCCATCTGGGCTTTAAAACTTTATTTAAATCCAATCACGAGCCCATAATTGAAGCTTGGAATGAATTATGATGATTTTTTTGTGCAAAAATCATGTTTGAATCAAATCTTCGTAGGCTGAAAAGTGGCTTAAACTAGGCAAAAATACCTTGGTGTATCAATACAAAACATTTTGTATCTATATACAATGAGTTGTGTATCAATACTAAAAGCAAAAAATTGTTTCCAGTCTCGAGACTTAGAGGCATATACTTATGCTTGTGTATTGATACATTTTGCCAAAAATCATAAGTTTAGCTCTTGCTAAGGTATGTATTGATACAAACATGCCAGGTATCAATGTCAAACCCTCTTATATCGATACAACATGTGTAAATTCAAATTTTGGGTGACATAAAGGCCTTATATCAATACTTGTGCACTAATATAACTTGCACGTACCTTAGGCTCTTTGACTACCTTATCTTGTTCATAAACAGTGGGAAATTAACTTATGTACTCATCTAAATGACTCTGGTGACACCTTGAATAGTGACCTTTGATGCCTTATTGTTACATGTTTCTTTAATATAACCTATAGGCATTTCTGACCTTCCCTAAAAAATTTTTTTGCCTGCCACTGCATCGCATAATAGTGCCTGGCGACACGACACCTGATAGTTGTCTGCAGTTTATTTTATTATTTTTGATTTTATCATCTTTCAATTAAGTTTTGGGATGTCAAAAATTGGCAAGGATAAATTAAAGTTTCTACACCCGATGTCCCTACTAAAACCTTTGGACCATATCTCTCTTATTGCATTCTAACACCTTCAAACTAGTTCTCCAAAAACCTTTTTTAAGGCATCCCTTAGGTCCTACCATGACCACTTATCCCTAATTCTTCCTTTTCAATACCTCTAACCCATGCACCAAAAGCTTTTCTCAAGGCATGCCTTAGGTCTTGCATGACCCGTTATCCTTAATTCGTTCCTTTCATTTCAATAATTCTAGATCATTTACCAAACACCTTTGTTAAGGCATGTTTTGTATACCACCATGGTCCTTACCCTTAATTCTTCCCTATCACTTTTATGTCCAAAACCAAATCCCTCATCAATGCAAACCTTTTGGATTAAACACAAAATATTTTTTTACCACCTAAACCTAGTATTACATGATTCCTTATCAATGGCAAAGTGGAATAGGCCATGCCGAAGCATATAGAGTGAAAAATAGAATTTAGGCATGTGTTTGAAAAGAACAAGAAAAGAAAAACCATAATTGAATATGACATCATGTCATTAAGGGGTTCAAAATATCTTCAAAGAAACTTCCTATGGGAAATGGTTATTCAGTTCATATAATCTTGTCTGAGATGAAAAATGGCCATCTTTCATAATCTTTTCACGAATCAAAAATTTATTCCCTTGTTACCCCTTTTTGAGTCTAATTCATTTTGCTGAAACTCTAATCAAGGATCACCTTTTACATCGAGGGGTAAAGAGAAAACCTTTCTAAAGGACATAGGCATAAATCCAACTTTACAATTGTGAAGCTACCCGACATCAAGCGCAAGTATGAATGTTCTAAGTTTCCAAAATTCAAGATTCCCTCTAAAAAATTAAAAAAAAACAAAAAAGCAAAAATATAAAATGAAAAAAAAACAAAAACAAAAAGGAAAAGCAAAAGTAAAAGCAAAATCAAGAAATAGGGAATCAAATATCAGGAAACAAGGGCATCCCAAAAGCTAAAGGGATGGATGCCCTCATGAAGAGAAATAATCCTTGATCAAATCACCCTTATACACTAAATTTAGGTCATTATACTATTTCTTTCAAAGCTATGAACGTTGGCCTACATTACAGTCCTTAAAAGCATGGCCATATGAAACTAATGTACCATTTTTTGGGAAACTATTCTTTGACAAATTTTGGGCCTTCTTAAGAAGCATAATGATGCAATCAACTAAAATAAGAAATCAAAAATGGAAATATTGAAGCTCTAGGGTGAAAACTCAAAAATAGGTAATTTAGAGTGAAATATAAAATTTTGGGTGCTACTATAGGATTATCGAGATTTTGACAAAGAAACCATCATTCTAAATAAATCTAAGGACACCCAAAAATCCTTGAAAATCTTAAATTGTCATCTTTAGAAATACTATCTTTTGAACTAAATCCTTACCTTTCTTTAACCTTACAACCCTTAACCTATAATGGCTGATCTAGTGCTAGTTAAAGCATCAAGGGTAGAAGGCTTAAAGGAGTCCCAAATCTTATCAGTTTTCAAAGAATTCGTGTTCTATAAGGACTAGGCCATTCGTTGGCCTAAAAGAATAAGGAATCCATTTCAACAAACTAAAACTTTTTTCAACTAATCAAAACCCTGTTTATCCCTTCAATCTAATTAAAAAAATGAAATTACCGTCTTTTAACCATAGATCATTAGTCTTCAAGAGACTTGAAGATCATGCTAACTAAAAGGTTTTCATCAAATAAACTTTTAAACAAAAAAAGATAAAAGCTTTTCTAATCATGGGGCAAATTTGAGATTAGAATGCCTCTTAATTTCATCAAGAAAAAACCATATTAAAAAAAGAACCATAGTCTCGACCTCTACACCTTTCATGGACATGAATGATGTTAGCTATAAAGTCATCACTCACACGTATTTTTTGCCTAGGCATTTGAACATCATCAACTACAGCATTAGCATGATGGCTAGTTTTAGTGTTTATATTCATGGGTATCCAAACCTTTATGCATCTATAATTACATGCATCTTTACCTATGTGGATCTATGATCACAAGCATTCATCTTTAACTATGTACATCCATACTAATAAACCTTTGCACTCACATGCTCATGAGCATCATTATTCATGTGCATCCTTATTCATAAGCATCTATATTCACATGCATTTTTACTTACCTACAAGCTTACTCATGTGCATTATTATTCTCTACATTTGCACCCAGGTGCATTCACTTTTATATATTTGCACTCATGTGCATCTTTCTTCATATCTATTTATATTCCCAAGCATTTTACTCATGTGCATTCTCACCTATCTATAATCACACCTATGTGCATTCTTATTCATGATCATTAGCACTTATGTACATTCTTACCCATAGGCACTCTCATGTGCATTATCACTTTCTACATTTGCACTCATGTGTATTCACTTTCAAGCATCAGCACTCATATGCATTTTCATATATAAGTATCAACATTCATGTGTTTTCTTATTCATATCTAGTAGCAATCAGGGGCACCTATGTTTGTAGATGTTTGCGTTCATGTGCATTTTCATTTTTCCACCTTCGTACTCATGAACATCTGTACCATGTTACCTTATATACATTAGTTCATGCGCATAAGTTTTCAACTAAAAGCATAGGCATTATTATCAATTTACCCATTACACTGTATAGTATCAAGTCTACATTGTGGCATGACATCTTAGTATACATCATTATTCTTCTCTTGAATACATGATAAAAAATTTCCCCTTGTAAACCATAGCCAAAAGGTAGAACAAATCAATGATACTTGATCCCTGCCTTTAAACCATATTCTTACCATTCAGTTTAAACCATTAGATGCATCATTCTAGGCATACTAAAAACTATTTCCCCAAGTCTATTAACCCACTAATATAAGTCGATCAAACTCAAAAACCTTTTTATTCATCACGAGCCACTTCAACCTTAAAAAATGACCTTAACCATTCCAAAAACCTTTCAAATATTGAAACCCCAAAAACCTTAATTTAGCCACTAGCCTTACAAAAAAATTTTAGTAATAAAAAAATTGAAAGCAACCAAAAAAAGAATGAGAAAAAAATCGAAAGCAAGCAAAACAAAAACATGGAGGCACTATCTTGATAAGGAGATTAAGTAAGTTTCTAGGTTAATTTTATGGAATATTTTCTTCACCTTTTTCTTTTACATCTTTTGCTTTTCTCATTTTCATTTTTTCATGCCATTTTAGCAAGCCCTTTGAATGGTAACCATGAACCTTTAGGATTCATGCATATTTGTAAGCTTATTTGATGTGGTTGTGTGTTTAATGAGTTATTGTGATATTTTTGTGGTTGAAAAATCATGTTTCTTGCCCCATTTCCATTTAGTGAGCTTGTATTTCAACATTCATATTTTTGCTTCATCTTAACACTTAAATTTGATGCCTGACATCTACTGTTACATGACCAATTTGTGTCCTTACTTATGTTTTGGTCACCTAATATTTGTTAAAATGCCATATTATGTGTGCCTAACTATGCCTTGAGTGTTTGACATCATGCTTACTTATTTATAATCTTTGTTTGATGTGGGTAAAATCATAAAAACCATACCAAGTTAGATCTATGCTAACCTTAATCAATGGGAATTAGCATGGATTTAATTTTTTTAGTATATTGGTTATCCTATCTTGGGGATATATCAAGTTTAAATGTTTGGGATTATGGCCACATTAGGCCAAATAAATTCTAGCTTTTAATCAAAATTAAAAATGTTTTCATGTGCTTAATCTAAGCTTAGTTTCAAGCCTATCATTGCCATTGGTGTGGATAGCAGATGGTGTGATAGCCCATTCTTCTAGAGTTGGATTGGTTTATTAATTCAATGCCATGGACCTCAATGATTGGACATTTACATATCCAATGCCTTATCTCATGACAATAAAAGCCTTACCCTGAAGAAACCCTTGTTTTGGTATTGGTAGTATAGTGGCTCAAATTAAAAAATTGATTTTGACTTCTAGTAATTTTTTTAGAATTTTCTAGTATTTTTTTGGAAAAGGGCTTTGAATTACCTTTGCAATAACACTCGTTTGCCCCTGGATCACTCTAGATATGAAAGTTAGGATTTTTTAAATCTTCATTGTTTAGAACCCCTAAAATCAATGGCTCATATTTTGTTTGAGTAATTTTGACCCATTGAACGATTTTATTGGATATTTTAAATATTCTTCTAGAAAAGGTTATCAAATTGCCTTTTTGAGAAGGTATTGTTTGTGATGTAACAATTCTGAATGAGTCCGTGATGATTTTTCAAATTTCATTATTCCTTTTTCCCAGCACTTGCTATATGCAGCTTAGTTTTAAAAATTAATTACACCTAGAAAGTGATTTATTAGGATTTTTGGAACATTTTCATATTAATCCTCATTGAGCTAACTTTTCGAAGGTATCTCATTTGCCACTATAAACTATTGGACCAAACCAAAATAAATTTGGGAGTTTGATAGTGCAATTTTGTCCCTTATTTTTGCCAAACTTAGGAAAATTAGTTTGATTTTCCTGAAGCAACATTTCCAATCATTTGAATGACCTAAAATGTATTCAGTGATTTTTGTACATAGTTTTGACTCATAACATAGGTCCCTTTAGGTTCAAATCAAAACTCAAAATTATTTCAAAATTAATTTTTATTCCCTGTTTAAAATATTTTCCATCTTAATATTTATTTTCTTTAAAATTCCCAATAATTCTAATTTTCAAAAAACACTCAAATTTTTTTCGAGGGGATACTACAATCTCACTTTTCTGAAGAGATTTTCCAACCCTGTTTTATTAGAGGGGATACTCTAACCCCACTTTTAAAAATACATCAAAAATTTAAGTTTTCTCTCTTCTGGGTTTATCAACTTTTTTATGCCTAAGACAGTCTTTGAGTCCAAACATGTCTCAAAATTGTCAATTCAGTTATTCCTCAATAACCAAGGTCAATTACGAGATACATCTGAACCATCCCTCTTTTTTGTTTCCATTTGTTTATCTTTAACATAATTTTTATTATATTACTTTATGCCTTACTAACTCGTTTCTTTTCTTGATAGTGACATGCATTCATGTTTTCAAAATTTTGAATTCCATTAAACTAAAGCCAATGTTCTACATCAATATCCCCCCAGTGCTTAACATAGATTATCCTTTTTCATATCAATCTGAATCTTATTTTACTAAAGTTTTTATGTTTCTCCTCTCTCTTGGGTTACTTAGAATGATAGTAATTAAACTTTCATAAAAAACTAGGATCCAATATTTAAAATTTGCATTCATAAGAAAGGAATTACATATAATTAATGATTGCATGGAAAATTGAGGAAATTAAAGCTTTGATAATTTATGGCTACATGGTACCAATTTTGGGCATCACGGGGATGCTAGTTCGTACCTACGCATAATCAACTTGTAAAACCTTAAAGATGAACTATGGTAAATGCAATCCATAAAATTACTATTGTAAGTTTCGCAACTTGAAATCATTGATTTTAATTGGTATCTGATTCATACCTAGCACAAGATGGTCGAGGGCATTAAGTTATGGCCATTTTGTAATGGTTGTTCAAGATTGTTCAGATGAGAGATTCGTTCAATGGTCTTCTCTTCAATTTTCTCTTTATCATGCCTAATTCAAATCTTGATCAAGGGATGATCCAAAGGCAAACCTTTTTTCTTTTCATTGTTTTTTAAAATCGTAACATGCCATGCAAAAAGGGTGGCATCTCACAACAAACATCATACTTAAAAACTCCTTCTGTCCTTATAGAATTGAACGAAGTTGACTTAAATCCTACTTCACTTACCTTTCATAGGATCAAATGAAAATGACATCTTACTCAAAAACTCTATCGATCCTTCATGGAATAGAACAAACTTGAGTTAAATCCTACTTCACCTACCTTTCATAGGATCGAATAAAGAAGATATCAAATTCAAATATCATGAGAATTGATTTTCTTATATGTTGGCAAGGCCTAATCAATCTAAGCCTCGTCAATGTCAAGTTTTTTTTCTTCTAGATGACTTACTATTTAAAGATCGATTCAATAAAAGGTGATTACAAGTTTGCCCTATAAAACTTCCTTCTGATCTTGACTTTAAGAATTTAAAACTTAATCATTTTTCCTCAAAAATCACCATATATCAAATTAGCATTTATGAATTCGAAGATATAACTTTATGCAACTTTTTAAAAGTCAATATTTCATTACTCGTGACACATTTTATACTTCCATAACAATCATGAGAAATATTACAATTTATCCAAATTCCAAGACTTATAGAACGAGATCACTTTTACCATTCTAGCTCGAAAAAATTCTATATGATCAAAAGCTATGGAAATTCAAATTGATTTTGACTGTGAATTTGCCAATATCAAGGATAATGGACATGTGATCTTTTTCTTTTCTTGTTAAGGATTTGCTATGATTAATGATCACCATTTAGGATATTTTTAGTTAAAATAAGGACATGAATTTAATGGCTTAAATGAGGTGGCACTACTAAAATTTATCTTAAAGAAATTAGTATAGCAAAGTCAAGGTTCATTAAGACTAAGCTTGGTGAATATTCCTTTCATGGCAACTCCTTGAAAGGCAAACAATGAAATTATAACATCCTTGTAATCTTCAAATGTAATAGCTCGATAAGTGTTAAATTAATACTAGTAAACACTAAGTCTCAAGGGATTAATTTAGAAGGCTTTTAGGAAGTATCAATTTGTGAGTAAAGCATAAAGGTTTTAAAAGATCATTTTGAAAGGAATGTTTGGGTATTTGACTCAATTTTTTGTCGATGTCATGATCCAAGGCCATAAAAATGAAGTTCAAAAGGGCTAAAAGAAAATCATGATTTTGCATAAAAGTTTATTTGAAAAGTTAAATTGTACCATCTAAGGGCTAAAGAAAAAGAAATGATGAGGAATATGTGGTTTCCAAAATTTCCTTTCAACAGTCAAAACAACTAGATAAAAGTAATGATTGCCCAAGGATTGAAGAATCATATCATTTAATGATCCGTACTAATCTAAGGACCACTTTAACAATCACTTATAATCCAACCTTATTGGTTTAGGAACATTTCTAAAGCATTTAAAGTTTGTCCGAAACTAACCTTTTCAAGTTTTCACCCTAAAACTTCATTTCATTTCATTTCTTTTTTTTTTCTTTTCCTTATTTATCCACTACCCCATCATATTTTTAAGGACGCAAAAATCATTTAAAAACATGAATTTTTAAAGAGCTTCCTAGGAATAACTCAATAGCTTAACTAACTATGTATGACCAAATAAGATTTTGTAGGTATGTAAACTAGGCTATGGTTTAGGGTTTCAAAAAAAATGATAAATAGGCTCAACTTATGTATTGGAGGGTAATTGAATCAAGGGTTATTTCTCTTTAGAAGAACTCAATCTTGCATGTCTTTCTAGACAAAACATATTTCCCTTTCTTTATCTCTTTCTACTTCCACATTTTTTACCTATTTATTTTTTTTCTTTATTCTTTGCTTTGAAAGAACTCAAAATTTAGACTTTTAGCTATTATTGACTTAAAAAAACTTGATTATTTGAACTTTCTTTATTCTTTTCTTTGATGGAATTTGAAACTTGAATTTTAGTTGGTATTCAACTTTGGCTCATGAGAACTGATTTGTTATTCTTTAACCTTAAAACTTGACTTGCCCCTTTTATTTGTAAAATTTTGCTTTTCTTGCCCTCAGTGTGAAAGGTGATCCTTAATTAGGGTTTAAAGAAAGAATAAATCATCAAACTCAAAAAAGACTATAAAAAGAATATATTTTTTTATGTTTGTAAGAGGACAGAGAAGATGGCCATTTATCATCTCAAACAAAGCTATTGGAACAAACAACCATATGATAGGAAAAATAATGGAATTTTTTCTGAAATGATTTTGAGTATTTCAACAAAATGATGTTGCAATCAATTTTTTTCCTTTTTTTTCTTTTTCTTCCTCTTTTTCTTTTTTTTTTTTGTAACATTTATCTTTTAGGAATGCTCTTTGAAATTATTGGTTTTGGGTTCTGGTTGGGCCTTTTCATAAAAAGTCAAATTGGTATAGGAGAGCTTCAAACTTCACAACTTATTTATTAGATATTGGATTGAAAACAATTTTATCCTGAGGAAAAGGTGCTTTAGGCTTAAGTTTTTTCTTGCTCTTCTTAAGTTAAGGATTTGAAAAAGTGTCATGGAAGTTGTAGTAAAAGGTTATTCAAAGGAAAGAGATCTTGGAATTACTATCATTATTTTAACACATGTTGAACAATGACATCTGAATTTTTCAAGAGTATAACTTGATCGTTCAATCATCAAAAAAATCCCAAAAGAAACATTTGTCTATAAAAGGTCTATGTTTGTGAAAGATTTATTATTGGATGTTTGGGATAATCATATAAGTGGAAGTGAAGGACCTTTCTAAAGGAGTTCAATCTATTGGTGATTGTCTTCAAAGAAATTTTCAAAATGTTCGCATTATCCTAGATATTGGAAATCATTATTGACAAAATTCATGGTCTATGATAATATGGATAATATTCATAACTTAAAATTTATTTCAAAATTCATAATTTCTAAAAAAATACAAAATTTTAAAGTTATGATAGAAACTACCCTTGATTAGCATACTATCATAAGGTGGATGGTGCTTGAACTAATCTTCCTTGATAGATGTCCACCAACTCATTAGATTTTGCCAGATGGGTATCCTTATAGGCCTATATTTAGCTTTTCCATCTAAGGATTTACCTCTTTCTTTTATTAGGGATGAGTTTTAACCACCATTAGAAACTTTGGATATGCCACCAAAATTTTGAAAACTTTTTAATATACTTCAAATTTCACCATCGAAGACTTTGAAAACACTCCTATAATGTTTCAATCTCACCATTGAAAACTTAAAAACTCTTTTAAGTGCTTTAAATATCACCATCAAAGGTTTGTCTTCGAATATCACCATCGAAGACTTAGAAAATTCTTTTGACTGTTTCAAATATCATCATTGAAGACTTATGTGTGCTTCGAATATCACCAACTAAGACTTGTGGAGGCTTTGAATATCACCATCGAAGACTTATGGATCTTTCGAATATAACCATCGAAGACTTTTGGATGCTTTGAATATTACCATCAAAGACTTGTGGATGCTATGAATATTACCATTAAAGACTTGTGGATGCTTCGAATATTACCATTGAAGATTTGTAAATGCTTTAAATATCACCATCAAAAACTTGTGGATGCTTTAAATATTACCATCGAAGACTTGTAAATGCTCTAAATATCATCATCAAAGACTTATGGATGCTTTGAATATCACCATCGAAGATTTGTTGATGTTTTAAATATCACCATCGAAGACTTATGGATGCTTCAAATATCACCATCGAAAACTTGTAAACGCTTCAAACAGCACCAGCAGATTGTGCTTGCTTTCAATATCACCCTTGAACACTTATGCTTTGAATATCATAGTTGAAGACTTGTACATGCTTCAAATATCATCATCAAAGACTTATTTTCCAAAATTTTCAAATGTTTTAGATTTCACCACCAAAGATTTATTTTTAAACATGCTTCAGATTTCAACACCAAAGAGAAACTTTTTTAAAATGCTTTGGATTTCACCACTAAAGATAAATTTTACAAATGCTTTGGATTTCACCATTGCAGACTTTAGAAATATGTAATTTTTTTATGATTGATGCAAATATAATGATTGCCAAAATGATGATATTGATCATAAAATGCTATTATCGAGAATGATGTAAATGTTCATGAAATGATGCAAATGTAAATATCAATAAAGAGACAAATGCATAAGAAATAATGCAAACACCAATAACATCTAAATGAAACAAATGATCATTAAATGATGCAAATATCAAGTATCGAATAAAGCAAATGCTATGAATTATGAGGAAATTGAAATTCTATTTGGCTATGTCTCCAATCTAAATTTAATTCCCTTGTACTCAAGG